>RJWT010035583.1:0-13416 GCA_004365215.1 Cuniculus paca | reverse complement strand
CCTTCTTCTTCGTTTAAATTCTTTTTATTCTCTTTGTGGGCTTCAATTCATATTTTAGATTCTTCCTTGGTTCAGGGGACCCACTTCCTTCCTTCTTGTCCTCTCCATGATGTTATATTCCAGCATCTGAACTGTTTCTCTCAGAGAGACTGTTTACTCTGCTGCTTACTTTTCCGCCATCCTTAGCTCCTCCTCCTCAAAGAACCAACTCTTAGATTCATTAAGTTTTTGTATTGTTCTCAGTCTCTATTGTGTTAGTTTCTGCTCTGATCTTTATAATTTTCTCCCTTCTTTGGGCTTTGGGCTTGACTTGCTCTTCTTTTACTAGAGGTTTGAGGTGCAGCATTAGATTCTTCATTCGTGTTTGTTCCATTTTCCTGATGTGGGAGTTTATCACTATAAATTTCCCTCTGCAGCCTGTTTTGTGTCCCACAGGCTCTGGTAAGTTGTATTTGTATTTTTGTTTGATTGTAGGTATTGTTTAATTTGTTCTTTAATTTCTTCTGTGACCCACTGGTTGTTCAGTAGAGTGTTATTTAATTTCCATGTGTTTATGGGGTTCTTGTGGAGGTTTTTGTCATTAATTTCCAATTTTATTGCAGTATGGTCAGATAATATGCATGGGATTGTTTCAGTTCCTTTGCATATCCTTAAGCATGTTCTGTGCATCAGTATATGATCTATTTGAGAGAATGACCCATGTGCAGCCAAGAAGAATGTTTATTCTGATGTTGCTGGGTAAAACACTCAGTACACATCTACTAGATGCATTTGTTCACACGTTTGATTCAGTTCTGTTATTTCTTTGCTGATTTTTTGTTAGGTTGATCTGTCTCTTTGTGACAGTAGGGCGTTGAGGTCTCCCACTATAATTGTATTAGTGTTTATTTGATTTATCATGTCTATTAAGATTTGTCTTACATAGTTGGGTGCTCCCATATTTGGTGCATGTATATTTATGGTTGTAATCTCTTTCTCTTCAGGATTTCCCATAAGAAGTATTTAGTGACCTTCTTTATCCTTTTTGATCATTCTTGGTTTGAATTTCACATTTTCTGAAAACAGAATAGCTAACCTTGCTTTTTTCTGGGTTTCTGTTGCATGGAGTATTGTTTTCCATCCTTTGATTTTTAGTCTATGAATTTCCTTTTGAGTGAAATGTTTTTCTTGTACACAGCATATTGTTGGATTTTATTCTTAGTCTACTCTACCAGTGTGTTTCTTTTTATTGGTAAGTTGAGACCATTTACATTGAAGGATATAACTGATATGTAATGACGTATCCCTGTCATGTTATCTTTCTGTTGTTGGTTTTCTACTTCTGTTTAACTGTTTGCACTGCTTAGTGGTTTCCTTCTGCTGTTGTTCTTGGACTTGTAGTTATCTTCATCTCTTTCTAGAGTATCTTTCAGTCCTCTTTGTAGTGTTGGTTTGGTGGGCATGAATTTCTTCAGTTGTTCTTTGTCGTGGAAGTATCTTATTTTTCCATCAATTTTCAAAGATAGTTTTTCAGGGTACATCAGTCTGGGTTGGAAGTTGTTTTCTTCCTGGACTTGAAATACTTCACTCCAAGCTCTTCGTGACTTGAACTTTTGTGTTGAGAAGTCTGCTTTGATTCTGATAGGCTTTCCTTCATAGTTGATCTGTTTCTTTTCTCTGACAGCTTTTCGTATTCTGTGTATTCTGTGACGTGTGAGGCTAGCTGGGCATTTCTCTCATGGATTGCACTGGGTTGCACTGAGACACTGGGCTGAGCAAAGCTCAGCTCCTCTGTGCGGCAACCAGGGATGCACACCTAGAGTGTGTCACCAGTGTCTTGTACCTGGCTGCATGAAGTTCACAACGTCCAGGACCCAAGTGGCTAGCAAAGATGTACCCCTCAAGTGTGGTACCAGGGCCTTGTGCCTGACTGGTTGGAGTTCAGAACCTCTGGGCCCCAGGTGAGTAGCAGGGACGCACCTCTAACTTAATTTGGGGAATGCACAGCACTCAATAGATGTCTCTGGTGAAATATAAAAGAGCCAATATAAATTTAGGTAACATAAATAGATATGCAGGGACCAAGAATATAGCTCAACAAGCAGGTGGTCATGAGTTCGATCCCCAGTCCCCCACCCCCCCAAAAAAAGACATGCAATTTTTGACGTTAGGGCTGTGGTGGTACATTTTGTTCTCTATTTCACACAAGCCACACTTAACATATTAGATTGATTTCTAGGCCCTGCATTTACAAAGGAAGCTCATAATAAAGAGAGTTACTAGTAAGATAGGAGTTTTTTGGTAGAGAATGACAAGGGATTAGGAGAACATACTATTTTCACACATTTGATGGTATGGGAAGTAGAAAGGAGATAAGACTTTTTTGATTTCACTACAAGATATTTTGTTTTTTGTTTATCTTTTATGATTTCAATGTCTATTAGTATATGTTTTCAGTACAAAATAGTTACAGTAATCATGAAGAATTGGTAGAGATACATAACACATCTTAATTTTTTAAAACCCCTTTTCCTCCTCAACCTGCCCTCTCCACTCATCTCTTAGTACCTTTCTGCAATTGATCTATCTCCCTGTTTCCTATATGCTCTATTTTGCTCTTTAATTTCTTTATACTGTGGGTTTCTATTATAAGAGAAATCATGTGATATTTAAGCTCCTGTATATGATTTATTTCACTTAACATTATGGTCTCAAGGTACATCTATTTTCCTACAAATGACTCATCCTATAAATGTGTACTTCTTTATGACAGAGTAGTACTGTATTGTGTATATCCATTCATTAGTCAATGGACATACTGGCTACTTACAAGATGTAGCGACTAAGAGTTGTGTTGTTATAGACACAGGTATGCGTGTTTCACTGAAATATGATGTGTTTAAGGTTTTTGGGAAAGTTACCTAAAAGGGCAATAGCTGGGTTGAATGGAATTTCTGGTTTTATTTTTTCAGGACTCTCCATAGTGTTATATATAGTAGTTATACTATTTTACATTTCCACCAACAATGAAGAAAGATTCCTTTTTCCCTCAGCCTTGCCAGCATTTGTTATTATCTGAGTGCCTGATGATACATTTGCATTTCTCTTATGGCCATAAATGTTGAACAGTGTTTAATACACTTATTGGCCATTTGTTCTTCTTCTTTTTAGAAGTGTGTGTTCATTTCATTTGCCCATTTTTCAATGGGGACTTTTATTTTAGGGAGTCTAATTATTCTGAATTCTTTATATATTTTAGATATTAGTCCTGTGTCCAAGGATTAGCTGACAATTTCTTCATTCTGTAAGTTTTCTTTTCCTTCTATTGGTTATTTCCTTTTTAATTTGTTATGATCCAATTTGTTGATTCTTAATGTTATTTCTTATGCAGTTGGAGTTCTGTTCAATGTGCCTATGACTATATGACTTTAAGCATTTTATCTATTTTATCTTCCAGCAGATTGTCTCTGTTTTAATATTTAAATCTTTCATACATTTTGATTTTGGTTTAGTATATGGTGAGAGATATGGATCTAGATTCAATCTTCTCCATGAATATAGCCAACCTTTCCAAGACATTTGCTGAAGAGGTTATCTTTCCTCCAGCATATGTTTTTGGTCCCTTTGTCAAAGATCAGATAGCTGCCAGGAGTGGTGATGCATTCCTGTAATCCCAGTAGTCAGGAGGCTGAACCAGGGGGATCACCATGAGTTTGTGGCCAGCCTGGACTACCTGGACCCTGTCTCAAGATCTCTAAATAAATAAACAAATAGAAAGCTCAAATAGGTGAATGTGCTGTGATTGTTTCTGTAACCTCTGTTGCATGGACCCATATATCTGTTTTTCTGCAGTGGCAAGCTATTTTTTGGGGGGATACTTACTGCTTTGTTCTTTTTGTCCAGGATTGCTTTTGCTATTCTGAGTCTTTTTTGGTTCTGTATGTATTTTAGGAATGTTTTGTTTAGTTCTGTGAGGAATAGAGTTGCTATTTTGATTGGGATCCTATTAAATATGTATGTCAGTTTTGTAAGTATAACCACTTTATCTATATTGGTTCTGCCTATTCACGCCTGGTGTTCATTGATAACTTCCATGGTAATAGATTTTGATTTATTTCTAGATGTTTAGCAGGGGAAAAAGGCAATCCTCTAAACTCCATAACATACACTTAAAAAATAGAAACCAATGACAATAAAAAACTTTAAAGCCTATTGAAAAAGTTAAAGTTTCCTAAGTTTGGATTCACTGATAACACATTTTTAATAGCCTGGGTAATTATATGCTGTGAGGCATATGCCCATCTATGTATTATAAACTGTAGTTTGTGCCACTTTTTCCACCCTAGAAGTGATGGTCTCTATTTCAGATCTTTTACTAGCTATCTGGTTGTACTACTCTCATGACACACATATATATAGAATAGAACATATATATTCTGAACCATATCTTAGCACCTCTAAATTGGAACCCAGGACTCATTTATTTAGTGTTGATTGAGGTTCTTATACATGCTTTTTAATAAGAATACAGCAGTAATCATCTTTGCCTTATTGCAGCCTTTGTTTCACTATATTACTGCCATAGCTAGCCTGATGCTCAATATATTTCATTACATATACATTATAAAAATGAATTTCAAAGACCTTAGGTGACTTATCTAAAATTATTAGTTATTTAAACGCAAAATAAAATAAAAGTTAGAATTCCTGATTGCTAGTCTAGTATCCTTTTTAGATATCATACTGTTTGTAACATTTATGTCACTTTTAATATATGTTTATCCCATATCTACATATCTATGCATCTTTCACTAGATAGGTAGATAGATAGAGTCTAGTTGAAAGGATTAATAACTATGTTAATTCTCCTGCCAATTAACTTAGTGTGATCTTGGCATGTTAACTTCAAAAAATGTTTTACCTGTGTTTTGTCGTATAAAAACCGAAGTTATAGTCAACAGGCATTCTACTATGTTCATTGAACTCTACTATGTAAAAAAGTACTAAAAAAGGTCTTTTAGTAATAACACTTCAATGTAAAGTTTGATCAGTGCTCTGAGATACAGATTAAGTGCAACAGATATCCAAAGTGTAGTACTGAGGGATTTGTGGAAGTTCAGAAATGGTTTTCTAAAGAAAATATCTCTAATGAATTTTGAAGAATATTTAGGAAAGATCTTTTAAGGCAGAACTTGTATTGTGTGTATGTATGTAGTGATTAGCAGCTTGAAATATCTTTAGGATACATAAAGAAAAATAATGGGGAAAATACAGAGCCAGATTTTGGAAGACTTTAAATAGTAAGTTAAGCAAAAATGGAGAACCAGTAATATTTTTTAAAGTAGATAAGTATTAAAATCATTTTTTTCTGGAAATATTAATTTGATAGCAGGAAATAGGGTTGGTAATGGAACAAACTAATTAGGAGTTTGTTGACGAAATCCCTCCTAGTATTACAGAATGTTCAAATTGACAGAATAGAATTGAATAGTGCGTTAGAGTTATTATTGAGGTAGAATAAATATAAATGGACTAATGCACAGATATGTTGGAAAGCAGAAAGCTATACATGATGGAAAGCTTTGGGAAATGGTATTAATAGGTAATTGCTGAAGAATAGTTTTAGGAAGAGATCCTGAATTCAGGTTTGAACATGGTCGTGAGATCTTTATAGGTGCTCTCAAGATTGCATTGTATAAATATATCTTTCAACTTTGTCTTTTCACATGAGTTAATGGAGGGCTTCTTAATGAATGTTCATTATACTGAAATTGCTTAAAATGTGTTAAATATGTGGTTTATGTGTAGGATTGATATTTTATCTATTATTGGTTTGCAGGTTACATAGAAAGAAGTACTTCCTTTTGTCTTTATGATTCTGGGGAAGATTTTTCACTTTTCTTTTATTATCAGAAGCAGAATATCATCACATGTTCTTTTTAGATAAATGCCTTAAATGTAGCCAAATATAAAACCAGTAAGAGTTAAGTTGAAATATATCAATCTTTTGATTTTACAGTAATTTTATGTCTTCTATATCTGAGACTTAATCTTTTTGGAGTTATTTCTTCTAAAACAAATCATTTCTTATTTACCAAAAATTATACCCCATCAGTCTACAGTATAGTGTTATAAATTATTTTGTAACTCTTAATTCTTTAAGAATGCTGTGAGAATAATAGTATTATTTTATTGATTTTACAGATGAAAACTCAAGCACACAGAATTGGAATAAAATACCCAAGATTACATAGCTAGTAAATGGCAGAACCAGGATTTTTACTCTTTCTTGAGTAAAAGTATTTCTTAATGACTAACGTTTCTCAAGACAACGTTGTATAAGTTAACTATAAATGAAACTCTAGAAAACATTTAGTGAATATTGTAGCCACTGTCTTTTCACATCTTGCTTTAGACATCCCTGTAGCAAGACTCCACAGTACTATTTGAGGTGTTAATGAAAGAAGAATGCAGTTTCAGAATAATGTGAACTCCTAGAATTTGAAATACACTACTTTCAATTTATTTTTTTAAAAAAACTCTTAATGAGTACTTAATATGCACTCAGTAATGTGCTAAGTATTAAGGTTATTATAAAGATGAAATTTCTTCCCTTGGGAAGAATATATATAGTGTTGTGATTTGAAGTAATGCTGATTGAACCATATAGTTGTATTTGTAATCGAGCTGTCCTAGGATCCCCTTTAGAAATAATTCATTGCTGAAATTAATTGATACACATTAATAAATAAACAGATGTATGTCAGATTTAATTATTTGCTCTCAAACAGCGATCTAGGAAGAGCACAAGAAGGTGTTATTTCTGTTTTTATAGTCACTTCAGGTAGAAATAGTTCCTTAATTTAATGTCCAGTATTGGTGGAGTTAATATGCAGCAAAATTTAAATAAAGTCTCTGAAATTTTTTTTAATATTTATGATTAAATTGTCAGTGAATCTTATTTGAAGCCAAGATATCAGTTCTCTAAATGGATATGCAAAAGTAAAAGATTTTCTGTAGATAAGAGAGCTACTCTAATTTTAAAATGATCCTGTGTCTTCTTAGCTCTGGGAAATTAAATCAGGTAGGATGCATTATCTGATCTTTTGGTCTCCATTACAATAGTTAACAATAATAATAATGTACGACACCCAGTAAGGTACGTTTTTACCCCCACACTTTACAGTGAAGAAACACAGTGCTTATGAAAACACAGACAAATACCTTGTCTGTGTTTTCATAAAAGTGAATTGGTTTGTTGAAAATTCAATCGCAAATCTCTGGGTGTGAAGTTTGTTCTGTCTAGCACATAATGTGTTATAGTTCTTATTTTTTTAAAAAAATTTAGTGTATTTATTATTGACAGGATTGTTGAATACATTAATCAAAACTGAGAAATTCAGAATTTCTTTCTCCTGTTTATTTTCCTTTAATCAAGGTCACTGTTTATTTTTTTTAATGGAGCTTGGTTGTTTCTGAAATGATATCTTACATGAATTATAAGGTTCAGGTGTATTTTTTTTTGGCAGGATGACTTTAAGATACTAAGGAAATTACACAGGTTCTGTTTTTTGTTTACATCTTTTTTATATCAGAGTTTATCATAGTCTTCAAGCCTTGTAGGAAAATTCATCTATTTCATCCATATATTTAGTGCAGAGTTTTCAAGGATTTATAAGGAGAAATGATCTGTCCCATTCATTCATTCAGAAGCAAAGACCAAATTCCTCAATGAATAAAAAGTATGGCTATATCGCTGCTTTATTTCTGCTTTCTCATAAAACTTGGCAGCTTTACATTGAAAAGATGTAGCCTTGTGTGGTTGGTTTTAAATCAATCATATTGCGACATACTTCCAAATAAATTTGCACTTCAGATACAATCTTTTTGGAAAGTTATTATTTCTTCATCCAAGAAATATTTCCTAAGTGCCTACAGAATCTCAGAGACTATGATTAAATAATCTCCTTTACTATTCCTCAATCTTATCTCTAAAGCAAGATTTTCCCAGGTTAGCACTACTGAAATTTTGAGTTAGATGATTCTTTGTTGAGGGTACTGTCCTGAGAATTGGATATGTATAGTTGTTATTTCTAGCCTCTACTTTAGAGGCCAGTATGTTCCACCCCTCACTCTGCATTTTGTCACTAAAAATGTTCCCAGATATTGCTAAGTTCCCTGGAAAGAGAAGGAAAAAAAAATCATAACCAGTTGAAAAATTGTTTCCCTTCTGTCTGAATTAAAAAATTTTTAAAATCATACAGTGAATAATTGCTGCCACTGGAGGTCATAAAAGTAATGATCATGAAAGCTATTTTATGAGGGATATTCCAAGAACATTTCACACAATGATTAGCACTATTGTATATCCTTTAATTGTTCATATTCTGATATATATGTATGTTTAAAAAATCAAAGCACTTTATGATTATATCTGAATTAATTCCTTGTCCTTAGTGTTTTGTTAATTTGTTTTAATGGCCTGTTTGTTTTTATTAAGACTTGTATAATCCTAAAATAATTTTCAAATCAGAATGCTCCTGTTATTTTCTAATATTTTGATGTTTTCATCTGACTTTTTTAGTTTAGATAAGGACAGAAATAGTTTATTAAAAGTAATTAATACTGATCAGAGAGAAAATGTCTAGAATAGGGCTGGGGATATAGCTCAGCAGCACAGCACTTGTTTGGCAAGTGTGAGGCCATGACTTCGATCCCTGGTACCAAAAAAAAAAAAAAAAAAAAGAAAGAAAGAAAAGAAAAGAAAAAAGAAGCCTAGAATATTTCTAGGCATAAAATGCAGTTATCAGGATATGTGGTTTCTATGATAATTTTCAGAAAGAAAAGTTATTAAAGATTGACAGTGCCACAGGAAACAAAAGGTAGAGATAACTTTCTTACTTGCCTATGCTTTAAAAGAACTACCTTAATTAAATTAACTTAGAAAATTACAAGTTCAGCATAAAATTTAAATATTAGTACCACAAATTACAAAGGACTATTGCTTGATATCATTTAATTTGATTTTATGAATTTTATTTGAAACTTTCTGAAATCCATATAAAAGTTGAAATTTGGGAGTTATAGGAAAGATGGATGATTGAGCTGATTGTCATTCCTGAAATATTCTCTGAAAATACCATTAAGAATGACAAATAAAGGTGTAAGCTTCAGGCATAACTAAAATTAAAAGGTTAACTTTTTATTTCATTTGTTTCATTTTAATAACCTGTTATATGACAGATTAATTAAAATATTAAAAAATAGTTTTTATTTCACCTCCCTTTTCCACTCCTGAAGTACTCTCACTATGAAAATCCTGTTCTTTTTCTCTGAACAGCTTCTAAGACTTCTAGCAAAGATTAACTTTTTTATCATTGTACTTATTGCAGAGACTTTTTTCTAAATATTGATAATGTTTGTACCAAATGAAAGTTGGATGTCAAATGTTGACACACACATCCCAAATTTCAAGGAGTGTTTAGAACTTGCAGTGTAAGTGAAAAAATTTAGAAAGACTTCATAAATTACATTTGGAAATCGTGAATGTAGGCTCTGTTCTGATCTGCTTTGCTCTGTTTTATTTTGTTTTATTCTCTTTAAAAAAAATAGTGGATCTAGGGTTACAATTTACAAAAACCAATTTGGGACTGATTTTGTTACTTTTCAGGGTACAGAATGATAGGGAGGTCAATCTGACAGAGGATCATATGTTGTCTGTTTTTCATCTTGTCTTTGTTCTCTGGAAACATCCTTACACTTGTGTTGCTGTCACTGCAGTGGGCAATGACTAAAATCTAAGAGAACTAACATTGGGAACCTGACATAGTCTCAGAACAAAGTAATCATTCAGTATGACTGGAAAATGTTAGGAGAATATATTTGAGTTCTTGTCATCTGTACTATATTAACTGTATCTTATCACCTCTCCTCTTTTAGAGCACCTGAAGAAACACATATCTCTTTTTTTGCTTTTCAGCTTAGATTATAGAAATACACTTTAAAAAGGGAGTTGATCAGCAGAAAAATCCAACCCCATTATTCATGGCAAATAGCAGATATAATCAAACTTACCTCAAGAAAACCTTAGATGTACATGACCAATACCATATATAAATAAGGCAAAATGGTGACTCAAAACACAAATGAGGAACATATTTTGAAAGAAAAGTTACTTCAGGGATTGAGAAATGTTTTTAAAAATCCAACACTATTAAAGAGATTAAAAAAAGATATTTGACTTTATGACATAAAATAATGGAAGAGATTTAAGAGATTAAAAGGACACTAAAGTAAGGTCAAAAGAGAAATGAAACAGAGTGATGAGTAAAGTTATGAGAAATAATTGAAAATATTGTTTATATTACAGAGGAAAATTATCCCTGAAATAACACCTCTGTTTACAGATTGAAAGGGCTTATTAAATACCACTGAGTTAAGGGTAGGATGCATGAAGACTTATACTTTTAAGACTTTAAAAATGATTAGATTAGTCTTAACAAAAAAGTCACTGTATTAGTCAAGTTATTTACTCAAGGCATTGTAGTTTTAACTGAATTCTAAGACCACTCTGAATATTTGTTTTTGGTATAGAAATGACTGCAATAATTATGTACGTGTTATTGTTAGATGAATGTAAATCTGAATAGATCAAGACATGTAAACTTTTTACAAATCTGCCACTGGAGCCTATGGCTTACAGAATAGCTCAGTGGCATAGCATCTGCTTGGCAAGTGTGAGGTCATGAATTTGATCCCTGATACAAAAGAAAGGGGGGGGTGGTCTGGTTATCGAGTTGACCAGGGGTGGTGGATTGTGCTGGACGAATTAATGGTCGAGTGCGACTGCCCAGCTGAACTGAGTCAATGTGGTTCTGGGCGTGGAAAATCCACCTGAGGATTGTTGCCAGGATGGCATACAAAAACAACAGGAGGGCAAGATTGCATGCTGCTGATTTTTCTGAAGAAGCTGCTTTTCAGCCGTTTTTCTTCAAAGGAGTTTTGGCTCTCTATTCCTTTGAAAGAGCTTCAATCTTCATATTCATTTTGGAGATCATCTTCTGGCTTCGAGTGCAGCTCTCTCAGCCTTCTGGCATAGACCCTTCACCCTCCTGGCACACACTTTCTAGCTTCCACCACTGAACTTTGGGCCTTTCTGGTGCAGATCCTCAATACAGATTTGCATGGGACATTTGCTATGGGCTCCAAGTCCTTGACTGGATTCTTAGGGTCTCTAGTGTGAGCACAGATGTTTGTATTTTTCTACATATGACTCTAGGAAGCATTGACTAATACAGTGACTTTTTTGTCAATTTCACCTCTTGGGTTACTATTTTGGTCTTTTCAATCCTGCTAGTCTTAACTGTCCATTGTGTGTGTCTTAGGGTCATACTGTGTGGCTGATGTTTGCCCAGTTGCTGGGTCCCACAATGCAGGGAAGGGCCAGTCACCTGAATTTCTCCTAAGAGGTCTGTTTGGTGAGTCCTATATTCTTCCTAGGCTGATTAGTCTAGGAGTATTGATGTGAGCCAACCCTTAGCTCATGTTGTTACTATGGTTTAAGGATGTTCCAGGCTACCAGACTCACCTGTCTATAGTTTGTGACCCAGCCAGGATCCTACTGTGTCACTAGGGGTCTTGTAGGCCCTTTTGGTCTCTTCCGGGTGTGGGAAGGCCTCACTGGCACCCTCACTCACCCACACAGGGTTCTCTGTATGGAAGAAGGACTCACCTGTGCTCTTTTGCTGGCTCACCAAGGTCCTTCAGGTGAGGGTAGGGTTCACTGAGGCTTCTGTTGACCCACTGAGGTCCTTTACTTGAGGGGGAAACTCACCACACTGTCACCAGCCATCCAAGGTCCTCTGTGTAGGGGGAGTAGTTGCTGAGGCTCCCACAAGCCCACCAAGATACTACAGATGATGGAAGAGTTCACTGAGTGTCCATGGGTTGCTGAGGTCTTTTGGTTCTGGGGGAATGGTGGTCCACAAGCCCATCAGCTGCTGAGGTGCTTCAGGTGCAGAGAAAGGGCAGCCAAGGCTCCCCTCGGCTGCCAAAGTTGTCCGGGTGTGGGGGAAGGGTGGCTGCTGAGGTCCCTCAGGTGCAGGATAAGGGCATCCCAGACTGCCCTTGGCTGCTGAAGTCGTCCCAGTGCAGGGGAAGGACGGCCAACAATCCCGTCAGCCGCTCAGGTCTTTCAGGTGCAGGCAAAAGGGGGCCGAGAGTCTCTTTGGCTGCTGAAGTTGTCTGGGTGCAATGGAAGGGCAGCTGACGATCCTGGAGTTAAAAATTGCAGCACAATAATAAAAACAATCAATGAATTAAATATCAACTAAATTGATTTAAGAATTTGTTTTGATAATATCACAGTTATTAGTTTAAATTTGATAAAATAGAAAAAGCCAAAAACTCACGAAGTTATGACTAAGAATTTTGACCTGACTAATGATACAGATAAAATTGAAAGAATGTTCTGTTTTGCACAAGTCTGTACTATAATTTTGCCGAATATTGGTGAAAATCCTATTTTTAAATTGAACAAGCACAGTCCAGTAACATATTAAAAGAATATATGTCATGACAAAGCAGTTCATTCCTGACTTACATCAACTACATTGAGTAGGAAGAAGTAATGGAAAATTAGTCTATTATTGAAAAGGGGAAAAACATTTAAAGTTTTGTGATACACCTCACTATAGGAATTCTGAAGCTAAAGAGTATGACTCAGAAATGAAAAGTTCATTAGAGGGATTCAGAAGCCGGTTTGAATATGCTGAAAAATCAAGGAAATTGCAGAGAGGACAATGGAAATTATTGAGTCGGAGCAGCATAAATCCAAAAGATTAAAGACAAGTTCACTGAGGCTAAGGGATCTATTTGCACAGGGAAGCAACAAAGAATACAGTTTGTAGGAGTCTCAGAAGGAAAAGAATGTGAGGAAGATAGAAGGTTTGATGGAAGAATGCTCTAAAATTTCCCCAAACCGATGATAGATATGACATTGGATATCCAAGATTTTACATTCCTGGTTGGATGAACAGCTCAAAATTAGGTCAACTCAGAGATTTACATAAAGACCAGATTATAATGAAATTATCAAAAAACAAATGGAGAATCTTGAAAGCAGAAAGAGAGAAGCAGCTTTTCTCATATGGGGAATCCTCAATAACATTAGGCCCAAATTTCTCATCAGAAACTTGGAAGCCAAAACTTAGTGGTTCTTTTATCAATGTGCTAAAAACCAGATTCCTATGTTTGAAAAAATGTCCTTCAAAAATGGAAGGACAAAGCGAAGTGTTATGAAAATATTAGAAATACTTATTTTTGGAATACACAGTATATAATGTTGGACCTTTTGATGTCAACAACTGAAAGAGGATGGGGATGTAGTTTTAAAAGCAGATTTTCAGTATCTTATTTAAGGTGGTATAAATTCTAATT
>RJWT010035582.1:0-13431 GCA_004365215.1 Cuniculus paca | reverse complement strand
GTCTTGGTGGTGACTAAACAAATGATTCATTCGAAAATGCAGTTGACTTTTAAAAATAACTTTAAGTAAAATCAATCATAAGGGTTTTGTTTTTTTCCTCCATGAACTTTGGTATTCTTTAGTATGCCTTGGCTTCGCGCTAGGCTCTCTGAATGGGGTCTGCAGTAAGCCACGGGTTCTGCTTTTTATCAAGTAGTCATGGTAATTTAAAGAATTATTTTTAAATCAATTAATTTGGTATAGCTTTAGGAATTAGAATGAAGTGATCTGGCTGCCACCCAGATCAGAATCCTGCCAGCCAGAGCAGAAGCCTTTGCTAATCACAACCCCTTGATTGTGTAGGATTTATTGACTCTTGTGGTATTAATTCTCATGTTTCCCATAACCCTTTCAGTGGCCTGCCTCTCTTCCCAGTGAATATTTGTTGGCTATTTTTTATTTCCTTCTTTTCTGACCCACCAGATGTGCCCTAACTTCTTTCTGCTTTTATTGCCTGGAGTCTGATAACATGTGTGTCTTGTGGGTGTGGTCTGTCCCACTGGATTTTGGGGGGTTCAAATCATCTTTTCTTTTCACATAGAATTTTCACTTTGTGCTGATTTAAAGAGTTTTTTAAGACTGATTTGACAAGTTTTTGTCAAACATCAGTTACATACGTACATAAACGTGCATGTACATGAAACAAATTGGATTAAGTATTTCTAAGGCTTATCATATGTAGAATTGTTTTTTTAATTCATAGTTGTCTGCAGTTTTTCACATAGTACAACCTCTATACCATCACAAACATTGGAGAGATAACGCTTTTCAAAATAACCCATTAAAAAATTGCCCTGCTGGGCTCTGAGCATGCTTTGCATTATGCAGAGCTTGCCTGGTTTTCAATTCCATTTTCAGGAATGTAACTCATCTTGTTGGTGCATACTCTGCCTCTTACCATGAACTGTTTCATTCTGAGAAGTCAAAGAGTGATCCATCTCTGTCTCCAATTTCCTTCCAAGCCATTCTCATCTATGCTGCAAATTATGATGTTTCTGTTTTTAATATTTGCATATGCATAATGACAGTGATGGCTTGACACAGGAAGTTAATCATAATGTGATTGTAAAACATGCATTAGGATATCATGTTGATATTGGAAAAAGTGCGCATCTTAGATTAGTGAATTATATATGGGCAAAGAGGTGTGGGATTTTACTGTTCTTGCTGTCTAGTAACCTTTCTCATGTAAAATATATTCTAAAATCTTTCATTAAATAAGACATAGGCCCAGGGATTTAGCTCAGTGGCATAAGCACTTGCCTGGCAAGCATGAGGTAGTGAGTTCAATCCCCAGTACCAAAAAAAAAAAAAAAAAGATATAAAACTGTTTTTCAAAATCTCCATATTTTTCAGCCTATGTATTACCGTGATCTATATAAACAATACCTTTGTGTCTTGTCACCTAATTTTATTGTAAATGTTTTCCATAGGGTTTTGGTTTTGCACGGCTATGTCTAGTCTGCAGAGGGAATTGGGGGTATCTCAAAATGATGCTACCATCATTTGTAACAGTCAAAAAGCAGAAGTAACCAAAATGTCTTCTAAGTGATGAATGAATCCACAATGGGGTCCATCCATGCAATGGAAGCCATAGACAGGTTAGATTCAGATACTTGCTGCAGTGAAAATGGGCCTCAGAAACATGCTAGGTAAATGAAGCGTGTCACAGAAGACCACATATTGCATGATTATGTGAATTGGAACAGGAATTGCTGTAGTAGATACAAGCAATTCTTTTGGGATAATGGAAATCTGCTGAAACTGTATGTGGTAATGATAGTACGATTTGGTAAATTTTCTAAAAATTAAAACACCTGAATTTTATGATTTGTAAATTATACTTCAATAAGAATGTGTTCACTTTCTGTCACTGTGATAAAATGCCTGAGATAATCAACCTATAAGAGGCAAGATTTATTTTAGCACATGGTTTCAGAGGTTCCAGTCCACAGCTGCTTGGCCCTGTTGATTTTGGAATGTGTTAGGCAGTACATGGTAGAGCAAAGTCATGCATCCCGTAGCATCTGGGAGTACATGATAGAAAAGCGAAGAGAGAGAGAGAGGAAGGGTTAGGGTCCCAGTATTCACATGCAGTTCACGCCCCGCATGACCTAACTTTTTTCCATCAAATCCTGCCCCCTTAAGATTCTACCACCTCCCAAAAGCGTCACAGAAAGGGCCTTCAGAGAATGCTCCATATCCAAACTGTAGTAGGATCATTAAGAATACATTTTATCACCACTGCTGTTTTCACAGAATATTATGTTTCAGATTAAAAGTGTGTAAATAATGTAAAACATTAAAGTTTGTTAAAATGCTCCCTGTGAATTTAGGAATTCGAGTTGTGTATGCATGGGCATGTGTGTGTGTGTGTGTGTGTGCATAAGGCATAAGTAGAAGTGTGAAAAGTGTAAGCACAAAGAGCATTTTTCGTCATAAAATCTCCACGAGAACAGTGATGATTAGCCCTATCAAGATTAATCACTGGTCAAATGCCAGATTCTCTGTACCACCATCCCTAACCCATCTACCCTAGATGGATAGTCCACTTCATTTTGTGACGGTCATCCTGTTGTCTTAAAGTTACAGTTGTTAAAAGAAATTTTCACAATTAAATTCAAGTCTGTGTCTTAGCCATTGTCAATTGTCACTTCTTTTCTGAGTTTGTGCAAAATAAGTCCCTTCTCTCTTCTATAAGATAACTCTCCTTTCTCCAAGTATTGGTAGCTAATTGTCCTGAGATTTTAGGTCTTTCCTTGATGGGCTAAATAATTCCAAATGACTCTGTGCTCTTCAAGTGCAGTAGATGTGTCCTACCTATGTGCAATCACAGTATTTCTACCAACTGCCTCTTGAGCTGTCTGATCCCTCATGAGATGGCATGCATCTTATATGATTGTTTTCCCTCGCCAGCGAGTACCAATGGGACTCCTAGAGTATGAGAGTGCACCCAAGTGAACCGGGCAGACTTGGTTCAAATATCATAAGTCTTTTGTTTTCCTTGCATTTTTATGCAGAGATTATATGAAACATTACTACATATTTTATTATCTTCTGCAGAAAAAATACAGAAAGTTGAGTAATAGTCATAGCAATGGTCAGAAAGTCTAAAATCTTTTCTCTGTTTTGGTTTTCTGTCTCAAGCTGATTTCTAGACTAGTTGTAAATGTTCTTTATTCCAACACTGTGATAAAGACACAGAGTCCCACTTATGCTGATTTTTAACCCTCCGAAATGAAAGAATTTATCTGAGAATCTGGGAATGTATGTTATCAAACAATCATACATTTTCTGTGTTTGCTAAGTGCCAGGCATTCATTCTTAGTACAGGGGATAAAGAAACAGTGACAGAACAAAAAAAATTTTTTTTAAAAAATCTTCATAGAACTGACACTGTGATGGAGAAACTGTGTAATAAACAATGCAAGAGGCACATACGTGGTACAGCATTGAGTAGGATTCGAAAAGTGTGAACCAGTTTAGAAGAGCAAAAGCTCACAGTCAATGAAAGAAGTGTGAACATTCATCTCTGTTGCAAATGAAAATAAATGTCAGAAATGGAAATAGAAATATAAAAGTAAAACTACTATGAAGAATAATAGAGTCAGTAGAGCTATGCAGGAGACTACATTAGATAATGGACCAGAGAAACTCTCTCCAAGGAAATGTGTATTAGACAGATTACCTGTTGTTAGACAAAATACCTGACACTCACAAATTAAAGGGTTAATTTGCTCACAGTTTTGCGGGATTCAGTTCATGGTTGGGTGGCTCCAAGCAGAAACATCATGGTGGAAGGGTATGACAGATCAAAGATAGTTATTTTGTGGTGATTGGGAAGCAGATCAGGGAAACGGCACCAGACAGGAAAGGAACAAGACATTAGATATAGCACCCAAGGCTAAGCTTCTGTGACCACTCAGATACACCCAGAAATGTGCTTCACTAATCTCCTGAAAGGTCCCCAAGCCAACTGGTTTGACCTCCACTTTGACTGTCCCAGGCAGCATTCGAGTAGAAGGGGCACCACTGGTGTGCAGATGGATGCCTAAACACTGGTCTTTCAAAAAAAGAAGAAAGCTTATGTACATACATATCGAAAACTTTAATATAAATTTTACTGATAAAAAGATACAGTTTATGAACAATAATAAAGAATATTGTATATTTTATAATTTATAGTAAAATATTTACAACTTATAATTTTAATAAAATGTATAATTTATAATATATATTTTATTACTTATAATAAAATATACAGTACTCTTTATTATAAATTCTATATAGCCAATTAATTCTCTCCAAATGCTTTCATTGATTTTTGCTGAACTCTTGTAGTCATAGCCAAATGGTAATTTTAATTAATGAATAACAGTAGTTCTGACATGAATGTTGGCTGGTATTTTCTCTTACATTAATGAGTAAGAAGAAAAATGAAACAACAGAGGCGAATATCTGAACTCCATTCATTCATCACTGACAAAGGTTACTGCTTTTCCAAACCAGGTAACAGTTTTTTAAATACTAAAAAAGTATTTCCTCAAATTTTATGCTATTCACAATGAAATGGCTACAGATGGTGCACTGCTATGCTTAGTCTGCGTTATTCAAACTTTCCCAATCACTTTCTTAAATCTAAACAATCAACAAAACAAAAACTCAAGTCCTGCATTGTAACATCTGCCAGTTTCTGTGGTGTAAATACAGTGCGCCTTGATTTACTATGGAGTTACGTCCTGACACATCTCTCATCAGTCGAAAATATTGCAAGTGGGAAACACATTTAGCACACCTAAATTACTGTACGTATATCATAGCTTAGCAACATGTAAAGTACAGAAATACGCAGTGGAGTCTGCTGTTTTCCCTCGTGATCTCAGGCTAATGAAGAGCTGTGTTTTGCTGCTGTTACCCAATATCAGGAGGGCATTGAACTGCAAATGCCTAGCCTGGAAAAAGATACAAATTCAAAGTTCTGCTTACAGTTTGAACTGAATGTGGATTGCTTTTGTACCATCCTAAAGTTGAGCAATCATAGGTCGAGCCATCCTTGTTTGGTGAATGGCTGTCTCCTACTGTGGCGAATCTCAACCTAAAATCACCAAGCATAGAATCGAGAAGAGGCACACCCCGTTTATATAGTATTCCCACCATGTAAAAGAAATAGACGTAAGTAACTTCAGGAATGCCAATAGTAGTAAAATATAGTAAAGCAATTTGGGGATTTGGGCAGTTCGTTACCTTTGTTTTCAATACAATGTATTTAATTGTAAGCGAACTGCAGCCTTACAAAATTCCTAAAACCGTAACAGCAGAAGAACTCACAGGAGACAGCTCCAGCATACTGTACAGTGCTGGCCCAGATCTGGAGGGGCTTTATGACTGATGGGGTAAAGGAGATACTTTAAGGGGAGTTGGAGTAACTTACAGATCTCCACACCCTCCAGTAAGGCCACCTCCATCCACATGCACCATTCTCAGTAGGCTGGAAGAGCATCTAGTCAGCTCGGTGACTTTGAAGGAGCCAGCTAACCTCCTGGTCATCCTTTTTCTTATCTGTAAGATGCTGAGGTTGAACAAATGTGACATTTAAACTTCCTTCCCATTGTAACAATCTGAATCTGAACTGGACTTCAAATCCTTTGGTGCCATGAATGCAGGGTAGACTGTGTCTACACCATCAATTCCAAGGTTTCTCACATTTCCCTCATATTGATAAAATTTGGCTTCCAAATGCTGAGAATTTCTGCATCTCCTACTTCATGTCTGAATTTGTTGGCCTGTCTCTGCCCCTGTCTTGTAAAAAACAAAACAAACAAAAAAAAAAGAAAAAAGAAAAAAAGATATGCAATATATTAATTAGTGTTAACTTTTTGCTATTTTTCAAAATTCTGTATCATTTTTATCCTTTTGTTTTTAAAATTAAAAAAAAGTTAAAAAAAAAAGTCCCTAAAACCTGCTTTTTCTGGGAAAGCATGAAATATTTGGGGGAAGTGAGGAGCACCCCTATTCACTTCCAAGGCTGTTGCTGTCTGGCATCTTGACGTGGCCACCCACTCATGTTGGACCATATCATCGTCACTCAGAGCAAACAAGCCCGCAGAGACTTCAGCACATAACTGAGGAAAGGCTGCAGCAGAGAAACAGACTCAAGGAACATACTGAGTACTGTTCTTGGACCTCCTTGTGGACTTTCTGGGTCATTTCCAAGTTCAGAACCTCAAACAACTAGGTCCTCAAGCACTCATGGTGGAGAATGATGAAGATATCACTGGGGAAAGTAAACACCAACTCCAGACTTGAGGGATAAACCTGCTGACCTGTGTGTACCCTTGTGATACAGGAACCTCCTAATGCAATAGAACCATAATATTTAGAAGTATCCTTATTATAGTGGTAAAGATTTCAAGTCCTAGTGCCAAACTGTATTTGAATTTCAGCAAGTCATCTAAATGATTATGAGTTAGTTGCCTCATTCTTAAATGCAAAGTGACAATGACAGTAACTGCTTTGCCCGGATGTCCTTGGGACTAGATGAGTAAGTACTGTTACATAATGCTTATATGACACAATAGTTTTAGAAGCACCATCACACCTGTGATTGAATTTTCTCTTAGTCTACTCTCCTTTCTGAAGAAGGTTGGCTGACCATTTGAAGTAGTCAGTATGATCTGATCGACCTTTCCCCTAGCCATAGGTATTTTGAACTGTTTCCTTCTTTTTAGAATTTTCATGTTCACATGCTAGAATTCTACCTCTAGAATTGGCCTACCTAAACTCAATCTCTAATTTAAAACATTTCCCTACTCATTTGTCTTTGGAGAAATGATTGAACTTTTCCAGACTTTGGCCTCCTCTCCTGATAATAGAGGATAATAATAATAATAACAATGATGATGTGATGATGATGTCCACCTGAGAGTATGGTTGAAAATTAAATGAATAGAAGTACTTCGAATGGTGCATGGTAAATGGGAGAACCAGTTGTGATCATCAGCGTCATCACCAAGACCATTATCACCGCCAGCATCACTACCAAATCATCATCATCATCTCCACCAGTTACACCATCTTCGACATCATCATTACCATCAACATCGTTACCATCATCACTGTTCAGCAGCACCATTATCATTACTATCATCAGCAATATCATAATCACCCACATACTTGTGACTCTGGCCTCTGATATTAAGACTCCAAACAGAGAATAGTATATGCTGTGCACTTTAATAGTAAAATATACTCAGTAGTTATTAATTTGAGCTCCAACATCTTCAAATGGTGCCCCTAAAACCTGACAATTTGATTTTGAAGCAACTGGAGATTTTGAATAATAGTAAAATCTTAGTATTATGAGGAGGCCCTACATATAGATATCTGATCTGTATATTGCCCAACCAATTAAAGCAATGAGTCCTGGGCAAGGTTTTTCTCTTTACGGAGGCTCAAATAACTCAAAAATAAAATGAAGTGAATAATCTCTACTTTCTTAGAGCTAGATGAGATAATCAATTAAGAACCATTCAAATCATTGTAAAAGAAATGTTTCCACTGTGAATATAAAGGTGTTGGAAGGCATATGCAACTAGTGCAAGACCTTCTAAAGACAATTTTTCTGGGTCTTAGTAATTTGAGAGGTCTGGACTTAATCAGAGATGGCAAATGGATTTCAGTTCGGGTGACAACCCCAGCAGATACTAGTGGATTGTTTTCGGAACTGTCAGGTTAGGTTAGGGGTAGAAAGCTGTCAGTGATTATTGATATCTGCTATGTACATAAGAGGCAGCCATTTGGATGGAAATGTGCAATATTTTCTATCCGAGGATGACATTGCATCAAAGTGTCCTTGCAGCTAGATTACCCTTTTGGCACCCCTCTGCACACCTTGAAATCTTAGTGCTGTTGTCATCTTTTTCAGCAGAATTGCTAGTGTTATTCCTCCATTCCCAATCAGCCTTCTCTACCATTCCAAGCTGGTAATTCTCTAGGTACTTCTTTCTCCCGTAGCCTTTTTTAACTGACAACACTACAAATCTTGGGTACCCTACACTCTGTTTTTTGCTTTTCCAGCTTTTCCAGCTTCCTATTGGCATGGAAGAACTACAGGTATTTATTCTGCTTACAACTGTGTGATTTGGGTAGGGCATAGCTCAAAGATGTGTTTCCAAGACTGAGAAGTAGGATCAGGTGAAGGCTCGCTTACTCCCATGCCTGGCAGTCAGGGCTGGCCGTTGGCAACATCTGAGCTGCACAGTCTGTTGGCCTGAACACCTACACAGTTTGCCTTCAGGTTTCCTCACAACAGGGTGGCTGGGTTCCAGGGGCCAGCATCTGGTCTGCAGTGTGCACGGCAGAAGCCATCTTGTCTTTTAGGGTCAAGTCTCAGAAGGTATCACTTGCAACAGCTTCTGTTTCGTGTTTTGCAAGGCAGTCGCAAAGTTCCATCCAGGCTCCGGGAGAAGAAACAGGCTCCCACTTCTTGCTGAGGGGGCACCTCCATTACTGGTAAGAAGGGCGTGTACACGCATGTCAATGGGCTCATCTTTGGAAAATATACACGCCGTACAAATTCCTTTTGTTTTTTCCAAGATATTTAGATCTGATGGAGACAGAGAACTAAATAGTAGTCCTGGTGCTGTTGCTACACAAACACTTTGGGGTGTTGTATCAATTGACATGTTAGTGGAATAAGCATGGTTTTTTCCATCTCCAGTTCCCTTGTGGTCTTCTTTCTTTGGATGACTGCAGCAGGGAAGGCCCTGGGCCTGGAGTCCAAGTTCTGCTTTTTTCTGTCCTTTCATTGACTAACACTGAGTATGACCTCAAGCTGTTTACTTCTCTTTAAGACTCTATTTCTGGGCCCAGGGGTATAGCTCAGTGGCACAGCACATGCCTGGCAAGCATGAGATCATAAGTTTGATTCCTGGTAGGAAAAGAAAGAACTGTCTCTCGTCATTTGGCGGATGGCAGCATTAGACCAGGTATCCTTTATGCTCTTCCAGATTATTGTACCATTCTTTGTTTTGTTTGATTACTTGTTTTATACATTATGTATTTGTTTTCTTTATTAAATGCATTCTTCAAATAAAGTAATACGAAGTTGTAAACAGAATTTCGATAAGTAAAGAACTACTACTTATTATTTTATCACCTGAATCTTTGTCTGTTTCACCCCAGTCCTCTACAGAATAGTGTGAAATGTGCTACTTTGTACCCTATATTTTTATATAACCTCTTATAATGAGTAGTTTTCATATCTGAGCCTCCTTGTGTGGTGGTTGCTTTTAAATAGTACTTAGGGAAAAAAGACCTGCACAATCACCTTTCCTTTCTCTGGGCCTTATCAGACAGAAGGCAACCTGTTAGGCTAGAACAACAATTATACTTCCAGGTAAAGATAAGGCCTTTGAAGAAAAAATGAAATAGGGAAAGGGTTAGAGGTGACTGGACTGGGGGTAGCTGAGGTAAAGCCTCTCTTTGGGATCACTGCAGCAAGAGGCTGCAGGAAGCCCAGTGTCAGACCATGCAACGGTCCAAGGAAAAATATTCTAGGTGGAGAAAGCAGCAGACACAAAGGTGGGGATGAGCTTGTGGTGTCCCTGGAGCAGGCAGAAGAAGGCCAGTGTGCCTGGAGGCATGAATGGAAGATTCTATCCCAGGGCTTCATGAAATGAATGCCTCTTCTCATCTCTTTTCCAAAGTCAAATTGGATCATTCCCAGTGTGACTGTAGACAGCCACGTGGCAGAGTGCAGAACTAAATACCCTGTTGTCAGTTGCTCTTCTGGTGCAAGGCTGGTTTGGCTTAAACACAAAAAGGGAGTTGGAGATGTTTCCCCCTCCATGGAGGCAGTTGGCGTCATGGGTGAGAACACATTCACCAGATGGAAGTGGCCCTTCTGGAGGCTATGGCATCCGCGCTGTCACACGGGATGTCTGGGGGAGGATCCCTTGGTTTACTCGCCAGCAAGGCTTAGAGCTGAGTCTGCTTCCACAGCAGTCTTGAGTCCAGATAAATCTGATGAGTCACAGAGAGAGTCCATGATTCTATGTTCATCTAGCGTGCTGGAGTTTTGTGATAGGGCTTGGGGCAGTAGTTTCTGAGGATTTCTTAGGGGACGCCCAAGGAGTCTCAGGGTCACCAAGTAAAGTCTGGAAATGGGCCATTTCCTAAGAGAAGGCTTCTGTTCCCTGTTCTTATTTCTGTGACAAATTCTTTTGTGTTCCTGATACCCTGAGAGGGGTATTTAATATTCTGAGGACAATCTTGAATGATTGCTTCAAACTTTGCCTGACTCTTAACATAACTGAATCAATTTGGCACCAATGTGGGTAGAGATCTTAAGATACCATCTTGGTTTTACAAGGAAAGTCCAAGGTGTTACCATCTCAAAGGGCAGGACTGGATTTAGCTATGATGAATTACTTTTTGCTTTCCTGACCATGTTTGTTTCCCAGGTTGGCCCTTTAAGCATTTAAAGATCTTTACAATAAAGATCTAATAAAATTGTAGCATAGAAAAGAGTAATAAATATTTGTCAGTTTGAAACAGCTACTGCAAGAACAACTGTCAAATTTTGATGTCATTATAAAATAAAGGGTGTTGCCCTGCACCCCGTCTCACTCATGGGCTAATGCAGTGTGGACAGGTGGGAGCGATGGCAGGATTCTGCTTGCATAGTGGCTATGCCACTCTGCTGCCCTGCCCAGGACTTCCTTGGGGCCTCTGCAGTCAACCAGCCAACCTCCATCTGAGCAGAGCGAGGTGCAGGAGGTCTAACAACCAGACTTAGACTTGCAAGGGCTGCACATAGCTTACACCCCCACCGGACAGGACTCAGCCAAGTGGCTCCAGCTCCTTGCAGAGTGGGTGGACAGTGCAGTCCAGAAGCAGTTGTCAAATGACAGGGAGCAAAGATACAAAGGGACTCCGGCATGGGTAATTTCTTCCCCACCTGCATCACAGTCACTTAGTATGGGAGGTGGTTAGCAAAAGTACCGATCTCCTAGCCCAAACCTTGACCCCGGGAAGGTGAACACTGGAATGTGGGACCTAGAATCTGCCCTGAAATGGTTCCCAGTCTGCGCCTTCAGTGCACTGATGTTTATGATTTGCCAACCAAGAAAGTCTAGGGTGACATGAGATTGAAATAAACGTGATAAATGCTCCTCCCGTTCTGCTTTCCCTACCTTTGGCACCTTTTCAAAGAGGAATTAAATTAATAACTTGTTGATTTGTAACTCTTGCCCTTTAAACATGTAAGCACTCAGCACGCTGGAAGTCGGGATCATTATATCAATACATCAATACTCTTAAGGACTCGGTGCGCTTAACTAATAAAGCAAAGCCAAGGTGGTTGTTTTTTCCTGCGTCCTTGGTGAGCTGGGGCTGGTGCCCTCCGTTGCTGGACCTGCGTAGGCTGCCCAGGAAGCATGGATGATGGATGCTTCTTTGCTCAGTGGGCTGCAGCCCTCAGCTCTTCCCTTTCCTTGCCCTCTTCCTTTTCCTGGTGAGCAGTCTCGGAAGGGCTTGGCATCTTTAGAAAACTTTCACAAAGAGCGTCAACTTTGCTAGGCTTTGGGGATAGGGAATGGTGGCTTTGTTCCCATTTCTCTTATCGTTTGGCTTAATAATTCCAAATTCTTTATATTCCCGTGGGAAACTGGAAGCGTTTTACAGACTACTGATGGTTGCAAATAGTGTAGTTTGCAGACAGCTCTGTTTAGAGAGAATGTGCTTGGAGCCAGAGCCAAAGGGCTCTGTGATTCACACAAGATAGGCCATTTCTGTAGTTACACTGGGATCAAACTTGAATACTCTCCAAATATTTAGGGGAGAATCTTAAAAATCAAGAATAGAAAAAAATAGAGTGTTACTCAAGATTCAAAAGAAAGAAATTTCAGGCTTTTAGTTCTATTTTAGTATAAGAAATGCATGAAGATATAACCCACAGAGTGAACTGTTCTTATAAAACCATTTCTAGAATCTGGTAAGACTAGGATGATAAAAGAAGTTTTCACCCAGAACTCACTATGCTGCAACTCCTTGATGTCCTCTATTTCTCACACCAGTCTTGCAGAGGGTGGGGGTCATCATTGTGCCCATCTTACAGATGGCCTAAATGGCAAGGTAACTGGAAGGGGTCAAGGCTACAGCAACTCAGTGAAGAGTCCATGTGTTTCACATTTTAGAGGATGAATTTGTGTGGTCTCTAGGAGGACAGGAATGGCATGATAGTAGAGGGAACCACACATGCAAAGGAGGATTGGTGATATGTGTGTGTTTGGGGTCACTGAGGTTGGGATGAGTCATGACCAGGGGTCACACAAAGCTGAATATGTGATTCTGTACCCAAGGAGGTCTAGGCTTGGAATTATGAAGCAGGGCTCGGCATGAGGATACTTGTGGTTAGAAGGAGAGCCCTTAGGAGTGAAGGAGGAAGAAGGGAGGAAGCCCAGGCCAGGTCTTGGTCATCAGGGGAACAGAAGGGCTAGTGTCCCTCCTGTATTCTTTGAACATTTGCAGTATGGCTCTCATCATCCCAGTACTAGGATAGAATATTTGTCAGTGTCCACAAATATTTTTGGTCATTATAACTGGAGAAGGGAACAATTGGCATCAAATGGGTCACAGTTAAGGATGCTGGTAGACACCAGACAACAAATAGGACAGTGCCCACAAGGTGAATTGTCCAGCCCAGTGTCCATGATGCCAGAGCTAAGGAGACAGTGACCTTCAATGACTCAGGGTGTAGCTAGCTGGGTCCTGAATGTGTCACAACTCCACATTCTTTTTTTAAACCTCTTACTCAGCTTAGTGAGTCTCTGTTGAGTTTCTTTATGTGTGTGGTAAATAAAAGATGGCAAAAAGAATCCAGTGGAAGGACAGAAATTTGTATAAACGTTCCAATGAGTATCTTTTCATAGGTATGTTCTTCATAGACACACGGTCAAGTAGGGAAAAGTTTTCCATAGTCTATTGAAGTAAACTGCCTCAGGGAAGGTCTTTTTAGCTACCGTGCCTATGGTGTTTAAGCTTCAAGATACTAGTATCAAGACTAAGTGCCTTTCTAGCAAATTATTTGAATTTGATTATTTTTATAGCTGTAGTAATGCCCCTGGGGCATCCAGTTGTTTCACTGGGAAGATATGGACCCATGTGGCAAAGAACCATGGCAGTGCCAAGGTCACTGTATTGCTGGATATGAAATAAATTCCCCAGCTATGAGTTAGTCTTCAAGCATGGATCACTGCCAATATAGTTTCAGCGTTATAGAATGTCTCATTGAATAGTCTGGTCATGAAACAAGGGCTCTTGGAATGAGATCATCCTAGAACAATTTGTCAAGGAACTGCAGAGCAGTTGGCTGGAGGAGACTACCGATTT
>RJWT010035580.1:0-13433 GCA_004365215.1 Cuniculus paca | reverse complement strand
GGGTGGGAGCGGTGGGAGGATATTAAACGGCAGCCCCAAGACTCTGCTAAAGACTTAGGCATCCCATTGTGGGTGATTTCTCCATTGCAATACATTTAGCATTGGAATTGTGGGGCTTTTGCTTTAGTGTAACTGCTCTGATCAGTTACTGCCTGGCGACCACGTGGATTCCCTCAAGCATCCTGATTTGTTCTCTCTCTCTCTCTCTCTCTCTCTCTCTCTCTCTCTCTCTCTCTCTCTCTCTCTCTCTCCCCCTTCTTCCCTCCCTGTCTCTCCCTCGCCCTCTCCCTCTCCTCTCGATTATTTTTCTTTTGCATTTGCCGCCCCCCCTTCTTTAATATGCATAACGGTCTGCAGAGGTAGTAGGCAGGGGACTGAGTGACAGGCTTTATATAACTGTGTCAACAGGATTTCTTCCGGCCCTCCACCCTTGAGAAAACATATATGGCTGGGTTCTGAGTAATCTCCCCACTTCAGGCGCACTTCATTTAGCACAGGTGGGAGGTCTGCACGTTGAGTGGCAGCAGCAGTGAGGAAGAATGTCTTTGAAGATTGTTAAGATTCAAGCCTCTGGCCGAAAAACTAGAGAAATCATCTAGTTTGTCACTCACTAGTCCAAAAAAAAAAAAAAAAAAAAAACAGGAAAAACCAGAATTTGGTTTATTGTTAGAGGTTTGGGGCAGAAATTGTAATAACCATTAACATTTATGAGTGCTTCCTATGAGCCTCAATATTTTTATGTGCATTAATACTCACCAATCTTATACTTTTCATTGTACAGGTGGGAAAGTGAGTCTGGGAGTAAGAAGTAGGATCAAAACTCACTAGGGTCTGACACCAATATCCATTAACCAATTGATGACATTTTTGGGGCTCAGTAGTACAGCATTTGCCTAGCACATATGAGGCCATGGGTTTAATGTTCAGTACAATCAATCAATAATCAATAAAATTCTATGCCTCTCCATAAGGCACTTTAAACTACATGGTTTTGTTTTAATTTTCATTTACTTAATAACTAATATGTTCATGCAGTTAAAATGTTAAAGGAATTAAAATTTTCACTCCACTGGTTCTGAAACACCCTTCCCTTGTTCCCAGTCATATCTTACTTACGTTGTTTGGTTAGTTGGTCGGTACTGGAGATTGAAGCCAGAGCCGTCTCACAGAGTTGCATAGCTACTTTTTCATTTTTTATTTTGAGACAGGGTCTAACTAAGTTGCCAGGTTGCCCAAGCTGGGCTCAAACTTGCAGTCCTCCTGCCTCAGCCTCTGAGAAAGCTAAGATTACAAGCATGTGCCACCACACCCGCTTTCTTACCCTTTTTTTTTTTTTTTTTTTTTTTTTGCGGCACCGAGGATTGAACTCACCACCTTGCGCTTGTTGGGCAGGCCCTTAGACCGCTGAGCTAGATCCCCAGCCCAGTTTTTGAGACAGGATCTCACTATGCCGTTCAGGCTGGCCTTGAGCTCACTTTGTAGCCCAGGCTGGTCTCAAACTCACAATGATCCGCCTGTCTCAGCCTCCCGAGTGCTGGGATTACAGGCGTGAGCCACCACGCCCCGCCTTTCTTACCCTTTTGTGGGGGCAAATGTTAGCAGTTTGTTGTGCGCATCTTCCAGAGATAGCCTGTGCCTGCCCAAGCAAGTACACTTAGACATTTTTCCACAAATGAAAGCATATCAAACCCATGCCCTGGATCCCGATTACTTAACTTGCAGACCATTCCTACTGGCAGTTTCTTTATTCTTGGGGCTGTTTGAAATAGATGTAGTTTAACCAATTCTATTCTGGTGAACACTTAAGTTGTTTTCAGTCTCAAGAATTGCGAACAATGTTGCAGTGCACGACCTTGAATAAACATCATTTTGCACATGTGCAAATATACTACTTGTAGTATAGATTTCTAGAAGTGGAATTGCTGAGTCAAAAGGCATGTATATTTGTAATTTTAATAGGTATTATTAAATTGTTCTCAGTAAAGACTATACTAATTAATTAGCTCTTCTATCAGCAATTTTGAGTTCCTTTCTTCACACCCTTCCTGAAAGAATTTTTTCTAACCTTCTTGATGTTTGCCAATCTAATAAAAGTGCACATATTTTAAAATTTTTCTATGTGGCAGAAGGAAACTTCTAAAAAGGAGCTCCAAATTTTGTCCATTTCTTTTCTTTCTTCTTTTTCTTTTTCTCTACCTCCTCAGCCCAATTTTGGCCATTTCTGCAAGCTCATAAATTATTTCTGGTTTTAAAAGGGCCTCTAGATATTTGCTACCTTAGCCCTTCCCTAAAGATTTCTCATTGCAAACCATTATTGTACTGGAGCTAACATGAATCCAGAGTCTCAAATCTGGGCTTGATCTGCAGGTCCAATAATTTTAGCTGTAAAATCTTGAACTAGGGCCCTTGCTTCATTATGTCTCAGTTTCCTAATATGCAAAAATAAGGTTATTAAAGGCAACTTCATAAGATTATTAAAATAAAATGACACAATCTTCGTATCTTCTTTCTTATTCAGGTAGAACCATTTTCTCCCAGGGTTTGTTTTGTTTTGTTTTGTTTTGTTTTGGTGCTGAGGGTTGAACCCACTCAGGGATTTTCTTAATCATTGGTGAAGTTATCCATTTCAATTCCTTTCTCTGAAGGAGCCCCAAATGGACACATTTCATTACAGTAGTCTCAAAGGTACTCAAACTAAGAAAAGAAGGAGGCTTGAGTCATTTATGCTTGCCCAAAGGAAGGTTGGATCATCACTGAACAGTGAACTGCTCAGAATTCTTTGGTGCTACTTTTTTCTGGGGAAGGAGGGACCAAGTCCATTCTCTTCCATGATTTTTTTCTAGCATTAAAGGGCAATGATGCACTTTCTTGGAATCTTGAGTTTCTATTTCTGAACTTAAAGAATTAAGTACAATTAGCTCTACCTATAAATAATAGGGCGTTAAATGCTAGCTATAGTATAAACAATTGGCTTCATGTAAATTCTGATAGTTTTGTTGAAAGGTAAGGGCCAGAGAAGTTTTGGGCCACGAGCTCTCTGAGGACAGGAAATAACTTCTTACTTAGTTTTGTATTACTTATCTTTGTATATCCCATGCTAACCAGAGTCTACAGCAGCCCAATTAATGTTTGCAGAATAAATGGGCCTTGCCAGCTCCACTTTTGACCCTTGGGATTCTTACCCAAGGGCTCTTTTTAAATTTTTTTTTTATTTTAAAGAAAATAAAACTGAACAAAGTAAAACAGAATAAAGCTAATCAAAATAAAACAATGAAAGCCATCCAGGACTTCAAATCAAGATAATAGGAAATTGCCAGCTGTGGTAGCACATACCTGTAATCCCGGCACTCGGCAGGCCAAGGCAGGAAGATCATTGCAAGTTCAAGACCACCCTGGGCTACAAAGTGAGCCCAAGGCCAGTCTGAACTGCATAGTGAGACCTTGTCTCAAAAAGACAAAAAAAGGGTCGGAGATCTAGCTCAGCAGCCTAAGCACCTACCTGGCAAGCACAAGGTCATGAGTTCAATCCCCAGTGCCAAACAAAACAAAACAAAACAAAACAAACCACCCTCATTCAAAAACAAGAAAAGGAAATCCCCCACAGTTGCTATAATGCATATTGTTATCCTCCAAATAGATGCTAAGACTACAAGCTGTAGGCCTGCAAAGTCAATCAAACAATATAAGCACCAAGTTATTTTTTTTTTTTACTTCAGTCACTATCATCTCAGGCTGAGTTCCTCCAAATCAGCCAGTTGCTTGGGGAAAGGGGGTTGTTGTTGCTCTTCTTGTCTCCCAGCCTGTGCACCAGCTGGCTCATGGGAATACATGGTTTGGCTTCTTGATTCTCTTCTGGTTCCCCATGGCCACCCAAGGGGTCTTGTTCTGTCAGATTTAGAGAGTTACATGTGCTGGGCTATTCGTTGCTGTTGCTGTTTTACATTTTATTTAAAATCAGTTAAATTGTCTACAGTTCAAATTATACCAATGATCAAAGTTCATATTTTTAAGGAGAGAAACATGATAGGCATCATTAGTATTTGATTGTGATTATCTCATCTTGTAGAAACTTGAAGGAAATGTTACAAAAAAAATTCTTTCTCTTCCCAGTTGCCTCTAAATTGTACTGTCATAGCAGACTTCTGATTGGTGGTCTTTCTTTCTTTCTGTCTTTTTTTTTTTCTTCCTTCCTTTTTTGGGGGGAGGGGTACCAGGAATTGAACTAAGAACCTCACACTTGCCAGACAGACACTATGCCACTGAGCTATACCTCCGGCCCCTGGGGCCTTACTTTCAACCTCCTTTCTAGTTTTTTTTTTTTTTGAGACAGAGTCTCACTATGTAGTTCAGATTGACCTTGAACTTATGTAGCCTAGGCTGGCTTCAGACTCACAGTGAGCTTCTTGCCTCCACCTCCTGAGTGCTGGGATTATAGGTGTGCACCACCACGCCAAGCTTGTCCTTTCTAATTTTTGTCCTTTTATTTATTTAGCAAACTCCCATTCTGTACCAGGTCCTATGTTAAGCTGGAAACACAAATTTTCTGTGCCTCAAAATGTTCCCAGGAACAAGAAAAGTAATGGAGTTCTGAGAAATAGAGTATATCAGCATTATTTGAACATGAGGTACATGTGAGAAAGTGTCAGGAGTTGACAGGACAGATGATATTAAGGAGTTTGGATTTTATCTTATAAAGGTCTGGGGGAAATGGAAGGATTTCAAGCAGACACTGAATTATTAGAATGTGTGCCCATTACAGTGGCAGCCAGGAATAAGAAGGCCAGCTGGTGGCAAGACTGGGGGTAAAAGATACAGTTAAGATATCTTACTGTATCTCACTGATTTCTTCCCACGGCTTCAGATTCTAGTGTCCATATGCACTGGGCCAGCTCATGGGTAATGAGCACAGTGGCAGTGAATAAGGGCAGATTCCAGAGGTAGTTAGTAGTTAGAATTTTGATGTTCAATAAGATGCAGGGGATACAGAGGGTTTTTTTCAGATTGCCAGCTGGGGTCAATAGGACAGGTGGAGGCACCACTAAGGTAAGTAGAACAGAAGGAAGAGGACATTTCTGGTTAAGAGGTATGCGTCTGGCTTTCGAATACTGAGTTTGAGATGCCTATAAGATCTTTGGGTGGATTATCTTTGACAATGGTGCCAAACACATTCACTGGGAGAAAGATAGCCTCTTTAGGGGCTGGGGATTTAGCACAGCAGTTTAAGCACCTGCCTGACAAGCATGAGATCATGAGTTCGATCCCTGGTACCAAAAAAAAAAAAAAGAAAGCCTCTTTAATAACCGGTGCTAGAAAAACTGACGCTACACATGCCGAAGATTAAAACTGGACCCATATCTTTCACCATGCACTAAGCTAAAATTGGAATGGATTAAAGATCTTAATATTGAAAAAGAAACATTAAACTGCTCGAAGATAGAGTAGGTAAAACCCTTGAAGACACTGGTATAGGCCAAGACTTTATGAACAAAACCCCAATTGCACAGGAACTGTCAAAAAGAATCAACAACTGGGATCTCATCTTATTGAGAAGCTTTTGCACAGCAAGAGAAACCACCAACAGAGTGAAGAGACAACCCACAATGTGGGAGAAAATGTTTGCCAGCTGTACCTCAGACAAAGGATTACTATGGAGAACATATAAAGAACTCAGAAAAAAATCCTCCCAGATTTAAAGATTCAATCCAAAAATGGGCATCTGAGATAAACACACACTTCTTGGATGAAGAAATACAAACAGCAAATAAGTATGTGAAAAGATGTTCAACATCACCAGTCATTTGAGAGATGCAAATTAAAGCAACACTGAGATTCCACCTCACCCTGGAAAGAGTGGCCAGTATCAAGAAATCAAACAATAACAAATGCTGGAGAGGCTATGGAGAAAAAGGAACCCCTCTCCACTGTTTGTGGGAATGCAGACTGGTGCAACCACTGTGGAAATCAGTGTGGAGATTCCTCAAAAAACTAGGACTACAGGTCCCATTCAACTCAGCTATTCTCCTTCTGGGTATCTTCCCAAAAGAATTAAAAACATACCACAGGGATATATATACACCCATGTTTATAGCAGCACAATTTGTAATAGCACATCTTGCTATTACAATCTAAATGCCCATCGACTGAGGAATGGATAAAAAATGATGTATTTTTATACAATGGAGTACTATTTAGCCATAAAGAAGGATAAACTAGAGACTTTTATAGGTAAATGGATACAACGAGACCATACTCATAAGTGAAATAAATCACACATGCATGTGTAAACATGTATTGTCTCACCAGTATGAAAAGTTGAATGAAACAACCTATGTATATGTGTATGTATATTCATATATATGTATATTAAAAAAAACTAGTTAAGATAGCTTTACTACTGATTTCTCTGAGTTCACTGAAGAGAAAGATTTGTGCTGGTATTTTTTTTTTTTTTTTTTTTTTTGCGGCACCGGGGATTGAACTCACGACCTTACGCTTACCGGGAAGGCGCTTAGACCGCTGAGCTAGATCCCCAGCCCTTGTGCTGGTATTGTTTGGACAATGGGATGCAGATGCCTTGTGCTCTGGGTGAATGAATTGGGGATGACAATGTGCAATGTATGTACAATTGTTGCTTCCTGATTGACGTGCTTTTGAAATTTTTAGATTTTTTCTTTTTTGTTTTTTGTTTTTCTTCTTGAAATAAAATGGATTTAAAAAAAGAAAAAAAAAAAGATGTGCAGGTGGAATTTCTAATAGGTATGGATAAATTAGACTGGAGCTTAGGAGAAAAGGCTAGAAACAAGACCTGAGGTTTGGGAGCACAGAGATGGTACTCAACACCACCGCCACAGGTGAGACCACCCGAAAGAATGCGTGCAACATGTGGAGGCAAAGGCCAAGAAGAAACCCAGGCCTGTGCGATTGTCTAACACAGAGTACCTGGTGAAAGGAGGTGGAGCGAGAACTAACTCAATGAGGTGAAAGGGGCAAGAGGGAGACCAAAGGAGAAAGTTCCTAAGGAACTGTGAGCAATGTCAGAAGCAGCAGAGAGACCAACACAGGACTAAAGGGTGCTTGCTGTGTTCAGAGGAAGCCACAGGTGATGTCTGTAGGAGCAGCTGCAGGGGAAAGGCAAAGTCCCAGGTCAGGCCATTTAGTTAAAGAGGGAATGGAAAAGGCAAGGAGGAGCAAGGGGAGGCAACTCTTGTAGGAAGCAGTGCTGGCAAAGGAAAGAGGCCTTCGGGCAGTGGTGGCGAACCTGTGGCACTCTTGCCACAGCAGGACACAGAGTCCTCTTCGTCAGCCTGTGAACCAAACCACCCCAGCCAAGATTTGACAAAGTATCAGTGTGCCTATGACAGTGAAGATCACATTAATTGTGCAAAAGCACGCCAAATACAGACTTTAACCTTTCAATAAAAAGCTATTTGTATCACTGAAAGCTGTTATTGTGTTTTTAAGACAAAAGATGTTAATGGGTGAGTTGTTTTTTCTAAACTAAAACCTCAGTATTCAGGCTTAATTGCAGTGTTGGCACTTTGGGAAAAACAAGTGGGTTGGGGGTTGCACTGGTCTCTAAAATGTTTCACTATCACTGCCTTAGGGGTTGGGATGTGGCTTAGTGGTAGAGTGCTTGCCTAGCATGATCAAGGCCCTGAGTTTCATCCCCATTGCCACAACAGGGGAGTGATTTAGCTGGGAACTTTAAGAGTTTATTTTTTAAACTGATGTTTGGTTATTTTATAACAGATTTGTCAGGTAAAATTTTCAAATATGGAAGAACATAGAATAAAAGCCTACATGTCCTTTCCTTCCCTCCCAACTATCGTCTGACTTCCAAAGGGTAGTCACTGTTACATTTGTTTCCTGTGATTTCTGAACACATAAATGAGTATGTATGTGTGTATACATGCATACATGTATATGTGTGTGTGCATATACATATATACACATATGTGTGTAAACATGTATACATACACACATATATCTTTTTAACTTTTTTTTTTGTCTTTTTGAGACAGGGTCTCGCTATGCAGTTCAGGCTGGCCTTGAGCTTGAATTGTAGCCCAGACTGGCCTCGGACTCAACGATCCTCTTGCCTCAGCCTCCCAAATGTGGGATTATAGGTGTGCACTACCATGCCCAGCCACATATGTGTTTTTAACTAAGGTAATTATACTACACAAATTACTATGCTGTCTTAGTCTTTTTCATTTAACAACATGTCCCAGAAACGCTTCCTTATCTTTCTGACCTTATCTTCTGCCTCTCTCTCTCTCTCTCTCTCTGCTTCCCTCCCTGCCTCCCTCCCTCCCTCTGTCATTGTGCTACTGCTTTCCTTGTGTTTCCTGGAATGCACCAGGCACACTTAAACCTTAAGGGTTTTGCACTTGCTGTTCCCTCTGCCTGGGGTGTTCCTCCCCCAGATATCCTGTTGGCTCACTCTCTTACTTCCTTCAGCAGATACCTTTCAAGATTCAAGAAACCTTTACTACTTCATTTTTCTTCACAGCACTTATCACCGTGGATTTGCTTACTTTAACATTAGTACCTTCCACAAAGAGAGAAGCTCCATGAAGGCAGGGTCTTTGTCAGCTTCACTTCTCTGTACCCAGGGCCTAGAACAGGTTGTGATCCTTAATAAATGATGAAATAAAAGATGAAAAAGCATAGAGAGCTGGCATAGTATGATCTTATGGATACACATAGTGATTAAAAATACAAGCTCTTGATTTAGGTTCAAATCTTTATTTTTTTGAGGGTATGTGGACTTGGGTAGGTGAGTTAGTCTCCTTATCAGTACATGGGGTCATCCTGGTGCCTAGGAGTGGATCATGTAACGTGCTGAGAACAGTACCTAACATGGCTAGGCGTGTTCCCAACCGCTGACACCCCTGGCCCCGTGCTTAGTAGTCTGTAAGGTAGCTCTGCCATCAGTGGCTCCACTCATCCAGCTCCTCTTCGCCTCTTAGATGATCTCTTCTCAACCTCTTTTGTCTGTCCTTCACCCTTAGATACTGGTGTCTCCTGAGTACTTGTCATTTCTCACATTCTCCTAGAGTGATCTCATGGTTTTAACTACTACCCCGGCTACAGAGTGCCACAACTGCGGCCTGAACCACACAGTTCCCAGGGCTTCAGACGCTTGCATCCAACTTCATTGAGCCCTTCCATTCTAATTACTTGTTAGGTTGTGTGACTCACTGTGGGTCCCTCAAGGGCACGAATAGTTTCTTGGTTATCTTTATCTCTGCTTCTCCAGGAGCGGTGCTCTTGGTAGGTGGGGTTCGTAGGTCTAGTGAAGGGAAACAAATAGTAAATACATAACTAGATGAAGTCAGATGGTGACAGAGTGCTATGTAAGTAGGACAGATAGAGAACTGGGAGAGTCTGGGGTGCGGGAGTTGATAAACAATGGCCAGGGTGAGCCAGACATGGTGGCGCACGCCTGTAATCCCAGCACCCAGGAGGCTGAGGCAGGAAAATTGTGAGTTTGAGACCAGCTTGGGCTACAAAGTGAGTTCAAGGCCAGTTCAAACTGCATAGGTAGATCCTGCCTCGAAAAGACAAAAAAAAAAAAAAAAAAAAGAATAGCAGGGTTTGAGACAAGGAGATATTTGAACAGGACATTGAAGGAAATGAAGCCATAGCCCCAGCAAAAATCAGCAAATGCAGAAGCCTTGAGGTACAATGTGTTTGGGGAATATTTGAGGGGATACTAGAGAGCCCAGTGTTGTTGGAATAAGGTGGGAATAATGTAGGAAATAGGGGTGGATGAGGTTGAGGGACAGTTTCAGATCATACAAAGACATAATTAGATGAGAAGATATTGGAGTATTCTGAATAGAAAGCTGACAAAATATGACTTAGTATTTGAAAGGATCACTGTGGCTTCTCTGAGACTAGACGGCTGGGGAACAGCTCGATGGTAGAGTACTTGTCTCACATGCAAGTCTCTGGGTTGGATCCCCAGTATACCTCAAAAATAAAGCATTTTCAGATGCATTAAATGTAGGGAATGAGAAAAAGAGATAGAGGGATGCATGATTAAGTGAATGAATAAAAGATATCTATCTATCTATCTATCTATCTATCTATCTATCTATCCATCGTTCCTGCACTCTGGGAAGCTGAGGTAGGGAATCCAAAATTCAAGCCCGGCCTGGGCAACTTGGCGACTTACTGAGAACTTACTTGAAAATAAAGAATTGAAAAAACAAACAAACAGACAAACAAACTAGCAAAACTAGCTCAGTTCAAGGACCCTGAGTGAAATTCCCAGTACCACACAACCCTACACACACAGAGCTTAATGAACATGTAGTCAAGTTTCTAGAGAGTCACCTATATTCATAGCTTCCATTTCCTTTTCTTTCCCCCCAAATCCATTTTATTTCAAGGAGAAAAAGAAAAAAACTAAAACAAAATTTCAAAACACGTTAATTGGGGGGCAATGATGGTACATACATTGCACATTGTCATCCCCAAATCATTCACCTAGAGCACATCTGCATTCAATTGTGCGAACAATGCCAGCATAAATCTCTCTCTTTAATGAACTCAGAGAAATCAGTAGTAAAACTATCTTAACTAGTTTTTTAATGTACATATACATATGTTGTTTCTTTCAGCTTCTCACACTGATGAGACAATACGATGTCTACACATGCACGTCTAATTTATTTCACCAATAAGTATGGCATTCATTTACCTATAAAAGTCTTTAGTTTATCCTTCTTTATGAATAGTACTCTATTGTATAAAAATACATCATTTTTTATCCATTCCTCAGTTGATGGGCATTTAGGTTGTAATAGCAAGATCTGGCTATTACAAATTGTGCTGTTATAAATGTGGGTGCACATATATTGCTGTGGTATGATGTTTTTAGTTCTTTGGGAAGATACCCAAAAAAGGAATAGCTGAGTTGAATGGGACCTGTAGTCCTAGTTTTTTTTTTTTTTTTTGTGGCACTGGGGATTGAACTCACAACTTTGTGCTTGCCAGGCAGGCACTTAGGCCACTGAGCTAGATCCCTGGCCCTAGTCCTAGTTTATTCAGGAATTTCAACACTGACTTCCACAGTGGTTGCACCAGTCTGCATTCCCACCAACAATGAAGAAGGGTTCCTCTTTCTCCACAGCCTCGCCAGCATTTGTTATTGCTTGATTTCTTGATAATAGCTTCCATTTCCTTACCAGCTTCCACATACTTTCAAGCTATTGTCTTTTGACCGCCACTTCCACTGAAACTACTATCACAGTTGGTGCCACGAGCAGGCCACGGGGAGGAGATGCCAGCCCCTTCCAGTGTGGGGGCTGGAGACAAGAAGAGCGAAGGTCCTCCACCCGCCCATAAGCAACTGGCTGATCTGGAGAAATAGAAGCTGAGGGCTGGGGATTTAGCTCAGTGGCACAAGCGTCTGGCAAGCGCAAGTTGTGAGTTCGATTCCCGGTACCAAAAAAAAAAGAAAGACAGAGACTGAGATGATAGCTATTGAAGAAAAATACAACTTAATGCTTTTAGTGTTTAGTGTTTTATTGACTTGGAAGGCCTAAAACTGGTAGTCTGATCATCTATTTAGAGGATAATAATATGCAATACAGCAGCTATGGGGGATCTCCTTCTGAAGGTAGCCATTGTTAATTCTGAAGGTGGTAGCCATTGTTAATTCCCTTTTATCTTGTTTTAAAGTCCTGTATTGTTTTGTTTGGTTTGGGTTTATTCGGTTTTGTTTTGTTTGATTTTATTACATCTGATGGCATGGGCAGCTATTTCAAAGATAACAAGATATATTATGGTAGCCATTTTGGATTTACTATTATCTTGTTTTGAAGTCCTGTATTGCATTCATTGTTTTGTTTTTATTGGTTCTATTCTGTTTGATTTTATTATGTCTGATGGAATGGGCAGCTATTTTGAAGACAACAAGAATTATTATGGTAGCCATTGTTGATTTCCTATTATCTTGTTTTAAAATCCTGTATCACTTACACTGTTTTGTTTTGATTGGTTTTATTCTGTTTTGTTTTGCTTGGTTTCATTCTCTTTAAAATAAAAAATTAGCCAGGCATGGTGGCTCACTCCTGTAATCCCAGCATTCGGGAGGTTGAGACAGGAGGATTGTTGTGTGTTCCAGACCAGCCTGGGCTACAAAGTGAGCTCAAGGCCAGCCTGAAGGGCATAGTGAGACCCTATCTCAAAAAGACAAGGGCTGGGGATCTAGCTCAGTGGCCTAAGCACCTGCCTGGCAAGCACGAAGTCATGAATTCAATCCCCAGTGCCACAAAAAAAAAAATTAAAAAAAGAAACTACTGTCACAAAAGACACTAGTGACTTTTACTCACTAGTGACTAGTGAGTTTGCCAAAACTAATGGGCAACTTTAAATTCCTATCACAATTGGCTTTCTGGTAGCAATGCTGATCTTCTGGAAGCTCTCCTCCCTTGGTTTCTATAACCTTACCTTTCCTGGTGTTTCTCCTACTTTGCTGACCTTTGTAGTTGAGCTCCTTCACCAGCTTTTCTCATTCTGTCCATCTCTAAATGTTGGTTGAGAAATTCTGAGAAAAGTCATGTTCTTGGTCCTCTCCACTTTTACTATCTCATTTATTTATTCAAATACTGACTGCTTACTACTGCCAGGAACAGCATTAGCTACTGGGTATATAGCAATAAACAAAACCCACAAAAATGCCTGCCTTCCCTCTGCTCAGGATTTTGTCCTGAGCCATCTCCCTTATTCTCAGAGTGCCCATGAGTTCCAAATAGACATCTCCAGCACTAACTGCTCCTTTTGGAATTTCAGATACATGTAATCAATACTTTGCTGATCATCTTCATTTGTTTTTCCTTAAGCTGAATTCCTTTTTCTGTATTCCTTTTTCTAATTACATTACCATACACTCCCACTGACCTGTTTCCCTTCAGGGTTACTGCAATATTTCTTGGTCTTATGTTCTAAGACTGAAATTCCTAAAATGTAAATCTGACCATAGCACTTTCTTTGTTTTGTTTTGTTTTGTTTTGTTTTTTGGTACTGGGGATCAAACTTGCAACCTTGTGCTTGCCAAGCTGGTGCTTATGCCACTGAGCTAAATCCTCAGGCCTGACTATAGCACTTTCATCCTTAAAATACTTCACTATTCCTTATCACCTTCAAGATTCCTTAGAGTTTCTTCTAACTTGCCTCACCCCTTGCCTCTAAGATACATCTTGTTCCTTGTGTCTCTGCCTTAAGGAATTTAAGAGTATCTTGAATTCTCTTCTTAGATCCTGCTTTGAGGCATGTTTCCCCTGTCTAAAACACCCTTCAGGAAGCCAGGTGTGATGGTTCACCCCTGTAAACCCAGCATTCGGGAGGCTGAGAAAGGAAGATCGTTGTGAGTTCGAGACCAGCCTGGGCTACAAAGTGAGCTCAAGGCCAGCCTGAAC
>RJWT010035579.1:0-13439 GCA_004365215.1 Cuniculus paca | reverse complement strand
GGTGAGCAAGTATCAAGTAACAAGCACAGCAGTCTATGGCCAAAGGTGCATGAAGAGATTCCCCTCTCTGGTGGAGAAAAGTGGAAGACAAAAGATGAGGGTGAGCAGGAACATTGAGCAAAGCCCTCTAACATACCAGCCCCTCACACAAGCTCTCAGATAACACTGGAGGAATCTGTAGCACAGCAACAGCAAAATCCAAACACACTGAGTAGATGGGCTTAGCCCTCACTGACAGTCTAGCAGAAGACAAGTCCGCATGGAAAGGGAAGAGTGGTAACAACTGTTGATAATAAATGGCTAAAGAGGAAATAGAGAACTCCCACTGTGAGAAAAAGAAGATTCTGGGTGTCAGATATGCTGATTGATGGATAAATAGATTCTACTGAAGAAACTCCAGTAGTAAGTTCTTGAAAATATTTAATTGTGCAATTATGCATCAGATTATGTAGTAAAACTAAATACAAGAGGTGAGTGAAGAAAGGATAAGAGTGAAGAGGTCTGGAGTAGCAAAGGAAGGGAAGAGCTGCAGAAAAGGCCCAGGACTTGAGTGGATGAGTTTGAGAGGGTCCCAGGGCAACAGGCATCACGTGTGAGAAGAAGCTGGGCCCAGTGGGATCACAAAACAGGAAGGGCTAAGGTGCAGGTGATTTACACAGGGGTCATTGCAGAGACACCTTGTTCCACATAGAGTTCCACATGTTTTGGAGGGCTTTCTATTCCTGTATGAATCAGATGACTATAGCCCAGCTCTGTGTCTCTGTCATCACGCAGGGATTTGTCTTGCAAAAAACTATGTATGGAGTGTTTGGTGTGAGGGAGGGATTCTGTGGCTCACTAACCATCAGAGATTTCAGAATAAGTCATGGCAGGAACTACCAGTTCTCTGGAGATAGATCACTGACTCTGTGGTTTCACAGGACTCTTGCAGACCCAGGATGACAACACTAAAAGGCAAATTTGGGTTAAACAAGAGAAGGGGCAGGCGAGAAATTTTCATTACATACAGAGAGATACAATTCTATCAAATAAAATCCAGTCTTTTTCTAGATCTTTCTCCAGGGCAGCATGTCACTCTTATTTTTTAGGGTCACCCATCTGTGTCTGGAGGAAAATTATACAGCCACAGATGATGTAATAGCACCCAGACCGATCCAAAGGTCTAGAGCTGGTTAAGGCTTACTCACAAGGAAGGAGTGTCTGATTCCAGAGCTGGCCAAGTACTTTTATGGGACTCTCCATTCTGGATTGCTGCCAAACACTTCTGGGGTTGACAAATTGATTTTTATGGTCATTCCTCTATGCCCCACCCCATTCCCTAAGCCCTAAGAATTTTTCCAGGTATTTAATGTATCACAGAATGCCACAGATGCAGATTTAAGATTTTGGTAGTACAGAGAGAGAAGAAGGGGAGGGGAAGAAGAAGTAAAAAGAATGAAAAGTGTGTTATGTACATGTACCAACTCCCCATGAGGAATGCAGTTGTTATGTACAGCAAACATGTGCTAATAAAAACTTAAAAATATAGTACTTTGGTAACACATAGCTGCACCTATGGTACTGCAAAGCTTAACAGACACAGATGAAATTTCTGTGGTTGAGGGTGGAGGATTAGATCTACTGAAAATGCAGAACACAGCAACGTGTCCCTGATTTACACAGGAATGTGTAAAAGAAATCCTCATTGATAGGGTCAATCCCATGACCTGAAAAGGCTATGAGCAAGCTTATTCATAACTTTAAGAGAAATTCTAAATAAATGATAAAGCATCACTTGCAATGATGCACCTATAAATATCAGAGCAATTTCTTGAGCACCTACAGCAGTGGACTTTCATGGACTTTCACCTGGAACTTGGAAATGCAGATTCTCAGACCCTGCCTCAGATTTGCTGACTCAGGAGCTCTGGAGTGGGCCAAGCATACATCTGTAGGGACTCTGGTCATATTTATCTTCAAGCAGCAGAATTTGCTAATGTAGTGATCAGAGCTGATTGCATAGTTGATATGAGCTATTCTTTTGAAGGGCAGTCTGGATGAGAAAAGATGTGATCTGGGGGAAGTAAGAATCACCTAAACTACTGGAACTGAGTTGAAATTGGTGTGGGTCTTTGACTTTCAAGACACCTGCATTCATGATGAGATGTCCTACTGGGCCTTCTCATCATGCTATCAAATAGCGTGATGTCCCAAGAGTGAAAGAAGTGGCAGCAAAGACCCCACACACTAGAGAAGTTGTCCAGCCTACTGTGAAAGTACACTGTACTATACAGTACACTGTATAAAGAGCCAGCTTTCAGGAGACTTTAACATTTATGCTGTCTTTCTTGTTCCACCACTCTTTGTGTAAAGAGACTTCATGTACTGTAAGGAGGACTGCGGTAGAGTGCATTCTACTATAAGAAGGAATTTTTTCTTCTCTCTCATTGATTCATTTATATTAGTGGAGGCTTTAGTCTCTTTCTTTCTTTCTTTCTTTCTTTCTTTCTTTCTTTCTTTCTTTCTTCCTTCCTTCCTTCCTTCCTTCCTTCCTTCCTTCCTTCCTTTTCTTTCTGGTTCCGGAAATCAAACTCAGGACCTCGCACTTACCAGGCAGCTGCTGTGCCTCTGAGCTACACCCCTGGCCTGAGTCTTATTTTATTTTCTTCTACTGATTATAATCTGTTTCTGTCTTTCTTTGTTTTAATGTTCGAAGTGTCCCAGATTTGGCCAACAAGAACTTGTTCAACCTGCTCTTCCGTATTTTTAACATGACATTCTTTGATTAATTTCTTACTTTCTTGAACAAGATCTTTAAGGCTTTTCTTGTGCTTTCTCCATCCTAGTCCTGGATTCTGCCTTTTTTTTTCCAGGGAACCCTGAGTCTTTTTAATGGCGATCAAGACCTGACATTAGCTCCCCACTGGTAATGTGTCATTGCCTCTACACACTAATAGAGGAAAGAGTAGACACACACACATACACTCAAGAGCATACACGCACATGTACATAAACAAATGCCCACACACTTGCATACAGGCAGCCATACAAGTACATGTACACACTCTTACACTCACATAAGAGATGTGTACACACATGTACTCTAATTACTTAGGACACCTCCAATCTCTACTTTATTCAAGCAGCATAGGGAACATTTTAGTTGTCTGCTCCCTGTTTCCGGAGTTGAAACTTTTTCCTCTAGCAGTGAGAAAAGTGTACTTAATTTATTTTACTCATTGATGACACTTGACTTATATAAATTATGGAGAAGAAAAGGGAAGACAAATGTAGGTTTGCATGCCTGTCATCCCAGCACTCTGAGCAGTTGAGGCGGAAGGATCATTAGTTCAAACCCAGCCTGGACAACTTAGTGAGACTCTCAAATTAAAAAAAAAAAAAAGCAGGACTAAGGATGTGGTTCAGTATGAAAGTCTGAATCCCCAGTATGAAGAAGAAGAGGGTGATAAGGAAAAGAGGAGGAGGAGGACGAAGAGAAAAGGATAGATGACATTTACTTTAGACCTTCACCCCAGCCTGAGTAGCATAGACAGACTTGGGCGAAAAATCTCCAAATTAGCAATACACATTGTTTATCCAAGATAATAAAACCAGTGGCTCAGATTGTGTGCATTTATAGTGAACCTTTTTGTTGTGATTTATATTTAGAAACCCCCAAAGCCTCATGCACTCATAAGCAGGGCTTTTAAAAGGTGACTGAATTGGGAGGCCACTATAGTTAAATCTGATGTTAGGAGATGGGGCCTGAAGGGTAGAGATGGGTTGCTGGGGGTATGACCTGGTAGGGTGTCTCTCCCCCTCTGCCTCCTCCCCTCATACTGTTTTCTGGACACCATGATGAGCACAGCATATTCTCTGCTCTGGTGCTCTGCCATGCTTTCCTGCCTTGGGGCCAGCTGACTGTGGACTGAAAATATGAGCCAAAATAAACCTCTTGTCCTTTAAATTGTGGATGTCGAGTATTGTGTCCCAATGATGGTAAAGTGACTAGGACAGATGTGTGATGTTGGGGAATAAAAAAATAAAAGTGTAATAGTACTAATAACCAGAGACCTTGAAGGTGAACTCCCAAAATGACCCAGGTATGTCAAACTGAAAGCAGGTTTCCTTGGTGGGTAGCCTCGGGATAGAAAAATATAATGACGCAGCTTATCCAGCCAATAGCAAGGATGCCTGAAATTCACAGCAGATAATAGAAGGCTTAAAGAGCAGCTGAATACTTTTACTAAGTTTATTAAAAATATCCAGGAAAGTGACAGCTACAGTTGGGATAAAATCTGGGAAGGTTACCAATTGAACATTGTTAATCCAGGCTACACAATCCAAAATGGTCCCAAATATGAGACTTTTGAGTAAGACTCCACAAGTAGAAAATTCTACACTTGACCTCATGTGACACATCACAAAGTGCAGATGCACTAAAAGTATTGGATAAAATTACCTTCAAGCTATGTGAGTAAGCCATACATGAGAAATAGTGAATTTCGTGGTTAAATTTGCGTCTCCCTCCCCAAGGTAGTTCATCATTTACTTGCAAATATTCTGAAAAATCCAAAACATTTTTGATCCCAAGTATTCTTATAACAGATACTCGACCTATATTTACCGAAATATAAATGATCCTTCCCAGTTATTGGGAAGAGAAGCTACAGAGTAGGAAGTCACAGGGTCCCTGAAGAAAAGAATTGGTTTCCCGGATGCCGTGATGTGAGGAGCTTTTCTCCATGGGCTCTTCCCCATCCCCTTGCTGGAGTGAAGCCATTGACCATGGACTGATACCTCTACAAACTGAAAACCAAACTTCTTTAAGCTATGGGTGTCTGGTGTTGTGTTCCAGTGAGGAGGAAAATAACTAGAACACCTTCCCTCTGGTGTGTAAAATTTGTTATACTGTAACTAAACACCCATGCAGAACAAAAGTGATTAGCAGGAGGAATGCTAAGCTGAGAGTAGTACTCGCTGTGAATGGAGGGTAGGAGAAGTAGGTCCGGCTGCTAAAGGTGATTGCACATCTGTTGGAACACATGAGAATTTTGAGTCTACTTATGCATGTGATGAAATGTTCCATTCAATAACAACCAGCCTTGAGGGCGATAAAAGAGTCACAGGATAACAGTGAATCTCAGTATTCATGGTGACAGCGATTCGTGATGATTATTGCTGACCTAGTCACCAGTGTTCCTTCAACACTTGAAATCTCCTTGAGTGATCGATCACAAATGTCCTGTTTCGAAATGTACTACAAACACTAAGACTTGAAGAAAACCAGAAGGGAAGATTTCAATGCTTAGATGTGAAATAATTTACTGACAAAACTTCTGAATCAAGAGATTCAGAATATAGACATTTGAAATTAAAATTGGTTGGCAGAACTAAACTTGAGGCTTATGTGGTAAGCAAAAATGTTTTAGAAGGGATTCAAGCAAATGAGTTACAACACGAAGACTCCGAGAGGGAGAGAGACAGGAGAAAAAATGTACAGCAGCAAAAAGTTAACAACTATGATACCACCCCACCCCCAAATGGAAATGGCCAATGTCAGTCTTTTATTTTTAGGCCTTTAGATATTTTTATGCTTTCTGTAGGGAGGGAATTGTTGGGGAGGGAGCCTAGGGCCTTGTACAAGCTACACAAGTGCTACCACTGAACTATACCCAACCCAAGACACTTGGATAGTAAACTGTAAAACTTTATTTCCATAAAGTGGAGCTAGTACACAACTCCCAGGATTTTTAGCTGTAAGAAATGGAGAGTGGCCGGACGTGGTGGCTCACGCTTGTAATCCCAGCACTCGGGAGGCTGAGACAGGAGTATCGTTGTGAGTTCGAGACCAGCCTGGGCTACAAAGTGAGCTCAAGGCCAGCCTGAACGGCATAGTGAGACCCTGTCTCAAAAAAACAGGGCTGGGGATCCAGCTCAGCGGTCTAAGCGCCTGCCCGGCAAGTGCAAGCGCAAGGTCTTGAGTTCAATCCCCGTGCCGCAAAAAAAAAAAAAAAAAAAAAAAGAAATGGAGAGTGAGGGAGGAGGTTTGTTGCTGACATCCCAGTCTCTAGCTAGCTGGATGGCTGACATTTAAGACAGACTTCTGGAATACTACACATATGGTGGGTGTCCTTCCTGTCACCTTCCTTCTGCTTGGAACCTCGGGTTCATCCTAAGGGGCTCTGGGGCCCAGCTAGGCCTTGGCCATAAAGTTCTTTATTGAGGCCCACCAGTTCCCTAGGGAACCCCTCTTGACTAGCCCAAGTCTTTTCGTCTTACCCCTGTCTGACCCTTTTGCAGGTGCCACGTGTCCTACCCCCACGTCTGTTGAACATGCAGACATCCAGGTCAAGAGTTACAACTTGCACTCCAGGGAGCGATATGTTTGTAACTCTGGTTTCAAGAGGAAAGCTGGCACATCCAGCTTGACCGAGTGTGTGTTCAACAAGTCCGCAAACATTGCCCACTGGACAACTCCCAATCTCAAGTGCATCAGTAAGTAGCCAGTCCCTGCACTGTCCCCCACCCCTCTGCCAAGACAGAACAGAGAGCAGAGGTGCAACATGGGAACTGGATGAGCCCATCTTGCGCCAAGAAATCAGTGTTGAGGTCTAAAGTTAAATACACCTCCAGGCCACTAAGCAACAGCTCCTGGAGATAGAAATATGCAGGCCTTCTGGTCATACAACTCCAGGTTCAAATTCTAGCTCTGCCACTTCCTGTATTCGTTTCTTAACCTCCTGGAACTCTGGTTGGTCATCTAAAAGTTGAATCTGATGTCAATACTGTGTCATAGAATTAAGTGGGCCCTGGTAAATATTAACTGTGACTACCATCAGTGCCTGTTCTGAAATGATAACAAGACTTGACTGCTCCTGAGATAAGCTCATGAGCAGACTTGCATTCAGGAAGCCTTTTGGCCTTGTCATGAAGAGGCGGACTGCAGGGAATAATCCCTGTTCCTGTGCATTGGTACTCAACCCAGGGGACTAGGATGGGACAGAATGTCCCTTGGCTTAGTCACTTGTGTATAGTGAATCTCAACAGCAAAGATGAGAATGGTTGCAAGAATCAATTTTTTTTAACCATCCACAACTGGATAATCATCCTGAAAGAAGCCAAACACTTTGTGAGTGGAAGCTACTCAATGCAGTTTCAAGGAGTACTAAGCCCTGTTCTGCTCCCCTCTTCCTTCCCAGAGAGAAATAGTAAGTCAGTGGTCTTCCAGGAGTTCTGATTTACCAAGCACTCATTGCTACTCAGTGCTAATCCAGTTGCAGCTAAATACATTCTCATTGACTATTTGTGAAGATGCCTAGTTCCTCTCTGGGACAGGGGCTGGGAGGCAGCCGTCCTACTGCAGTCTCTCTCTGCTGGAAACTTTTGGATGAACCAGACTTTAAGGGATTTGTGGTGTTAGATTACCCTTTCCCCTCCTGCTTCTAGAGTGAGAGTCATCCAGATGTCAGAGGGACAGGAAGAAGGGAATCATACCACTCGCTTCCAGGAATCACAGGGCTGGGAATGCAGCATTTGGTGGTGTCGAATGCAGTTGAAGGGAAAAAACCCAATGAGATCAGGGACAAGCAGTGACTCTGAGGCAGAAGTGGAAAATTAGGGCTTTTCCACTATGGGGATAGGTGTTTCCTCAAAGCTCCACATCCTTTGGGTGAATGAATCCAGAATAGAGAAGAGCTGCAGGCTCTGAACAAGTCCAGGAGTGAGGAGGAAAGAAGGAACCCGGAATCAAAATTTTAGAACCCATAGTCTGGGGGAATCTCTAGGTTTTATCTGGTTGAAAGGTTTTACCCCTCAAACTTGTATGACTAACAACTGCTTTCATTTCCCCCCGTCTCTTGTACTTTTTTTTTTCTTGCTAAACAAATGGGATCTAGTGAGTGATCATTTATTTTTCCATGAAAAATTTAGACTGTTAAACTGAGCTGATAGTATATTATTTCCAGCCCCAAATTTAAAAATGTTATGCTTAACCTGTGCGGTCATTTTGAAAATGCTAGAAGAGTCATTTGCAATCTGTTTGTGCCTTTAGTTGGGAAACATTGATTGTTTATTTCCTGTTCTTCTAACTTGTCCTAGGAAGCCAGATAACACCATTGTAAATTTGTATATTGATTTTTTAATTTAATTGAGTTCTAAGCTACCGAGGGTATACCCTCAGTATCATAAATACTATGTGGTTACCCTCTCTCTAGGAGATCCCTCCCTGACTCACCAAAAACCAGTGCCACCCTCCACAATAGTGACGGCAAGGGTGACCCCAGAGCCAGAGAGCCCCTCCCCTTCTGGAAAAGGTAGGAATATTGGAAACTTCAAGGTCTACCATTTCCAGGTCCCCCCTCCCCTGCCTCTCTCACAGATTCATGGACCACTGATGCTGCTCTTCTACAACCTCAGGCAACAGAACACGTTGAGTTTTATTTGTTTGTTTTTTAATTAAAAATAAGAATAAGACCTTACAGGGGCTAAATGTTTTCTAAAACCGAAGTTGATTTGATTTCATGTGTGCATAATTAGTAGTGGATCAGAATCCACAATTAATATGTCAGACCTTATTTAGTTGTAGACACTTATCCTCATCAAAAACTGGAAAGGGTCTGAGATTTGACCTCACTTTTTTATTAGCCTGCCATAGTGCCACGGGTGTTGACACAGCAGAGGGAGACAAAAGACTTCCATGCACAGCACGCAGGCAGCAGGAGCATCAGGATATTCACATCAATTCCTTGTCTCTCTGGCCCACAAGGGCAACATAAACAGACCTTCATAGACTGCTGCACATTCCTTGGAGAGGAAACCAGGACTCAGGGAACCTGAATGTTTTATAATTGACAGCAAACATGTCTGCTCTTCTCCAGAAGGTGGTGGTGTCTGTCTTCTAATGCACTTGCTATTCACGCATCCTGGAAAAGACAGTCCAAGCAAAGGGTTGTTAGGCCCTGTGTTTACAAGTTGTGTAGCAATGGGAGGAACCCATGGAGAGTTGTCTCCTCCAGGTCCTAAACATCAGCAAAGTAACAATGATGTTTTACTATTGAAGCATTGCATGAAACCACTAATGTGTATTTAGGTACACATTAACACCCTGAGTTTTAGGTAATCTCCTATCCCAGTTTCCTCAGCACTCTTTTGACATCAAAAAGTTTGAAATTTTGTGTGCTAAATATCTTGGGATCACATGCCCTACATCCTGTGATACCCTTATTTTATATTTAACTCTTGATTTTTTAATGTCACACCATCTAGCCTGTGTCTTTCTCCAGCCATTTGCCCTCTCCTTTTCTCAGGTATGGGCATCTCTGTTTCCACACATTCTGCCCTGCTTGGTCACACTTTCCGAGAGCACTGGCCCTGGGAGGTGAGATCACTGAGGAACTCCCGTTGGTTTGAGGGTAACCTTAAAGTCAGGGTCTCTAAAAGCTTCCCAGCTTTAAGATTCTTAGCCTGAATTTAGGACTATAGCTTGAGGAAGCATGGAGAGGTTGAAAAGAGGCTTCTGACTTTGACCCCAGTCTGGGTCATATACTGAGACACCATCTCAAATAAATAGGTAAATAAAAATAAATAAAAATAAAATGAGAAGAATCTTCCTTCTGGCAAGTGACTTGCTTGCAAAGTGACTTGGTGGTAAAAGATTGAGGTACTGGCTTAAGTTTGGAGTAATTCCAAAACTCCTTTGATCTGAGTCACATCAGTATCACTCACAAGATGAGAATGATCCAGTAGCTTCTCCAAGCCCTGACTCTATGACTCAGACACTTAGTGGGTAGTCCATTGCTGAGACAAAACTGTGCTGTCAAAGCCTCAGATGTGAACATAACTTTTGACACGTGTGGCCTGGCTCATGGCACTTAGATGTGAATGCTCTTGGGGTATTCTGTCTGCTGGAAGCTTGGGCAGGCTGAGGTACTGACAAAGGATTGAAGGGTACAAGGACTTCTCAAACCATGTGGCTGAGAGAGCATGGGGACACAGGTCACACAGGCCATGTCAGGCCTCTCTGGGTGCTTTGTTCCAGGGTTGCATTTCCCAAGTTCCATATTGGTTGCAGTGGAAGGCCAATTTTTTCATAGAAAGTTATGCCATACCTTCCTGTTCAGTCAGAAGCAAGGAGAAACCTAAATGCCAGGCAGCCTCTTCTCATAAGGTCAGGGGTAAACCAGTATGCTTCCACAGACACACCCCAGGGAGTTCAGGCAGACTGAATCACAGGCTTCCTCTTCCAAAAACGTTGTGTCAACATGTGAGAAGCAGCTAGCATCTAAGCCGCCTTTGGTCACACAGCTCCACTTGTGTTTTGGAGCCCGGTCTTCCGCATTTCATGTGCCTCCTCCAGGAAGCAGAGGAATGCATTCAAATCTGTGGGATCGTTTCTTTAGTGCACTGTGACAAATAACTGTATTCTTTAAGAGTTTTCGCAAGTCCAGTGACCCAGGTGGATGAATGTGTAACCCACTCAAGGCCAGTTTGCTAGGAGAGGGCTGGTCAGGGTGGGCTCAGTGGAGTAAGTCCCTATGTTCACCCTTTGCTAAGAGCTGAGAAGACACTAGTGTAAATATTTATGTTCTGCCTGTCTTGAAATTTTCTACAGAGCCAGCAACTTTATCTCCTAAGTCAGCCACCACACTGGCCACAGAGACAGCCACTGTACGGGGGCCTTGGCTGATGGCATCCACAGTACCTTCTGTAAACACCACGGGGCTAGGCAGTCATAAGCCCTCCCAAACCCCATCTCAGACAACAGCAATGACCTTGGAGTACATGCCCTCTGCTTCCCACGAGACACCAGGTTAGCACCAGCTTTGCCTGAAGTCAGGCTACTTCCCTACTTTCTGCTTCTGAGACTTGGGTTCAGATCTGACACAAGACATCTGAACAGCTTTATACCATTCAAAGTCAGAACTGACCAAGCTACTCTGCTTGCTTCTACCTGCTGTAGCCCCTTAGCCTGGCATGTTTTCTTATGTACTGCCAATGGTTTAGCAGGGGCATCTCGAAATGAAACACCCCTCTCAGATGGGACATGGCTAACCTTCTTAACATGCTTGGCAGAATCTGTGCTAGGGCAGAATCTCTGAATCCCGGCTGCACCCTCCCACTGCGGGAGGGAGGTGGAAGCATTCCACAGTCTGGAGTCATGGTAGAAGCCCTCTGCAATCTGGCTGACCCTTCTCTAAGGCATGTCTGATTCTTCGGGGCAGCCCAGTGCCTCAGTGAGTTACTCTGCTTGTGCTTTGCTAAGATCAGTTTGGTTATGTTAGCTGTATGTTGCCTTAGGTACTGAGATGAGATCATAGCTGTCCATTATTTCTCCAATTTCTGAGAAGCTAGTGCCTTTAGGAGCCTAGCCCCAATTAAACAGTCCTCTCTCTTTTACAGGTGCTCATCCACACAGCTCCAGAGACAACACAGGTAAGTACTTTCATTCGTCTGGTGTGTTTATTATGATCAGGGGGACCCCAGACCTGTGTGCTGGGCAGCCCTGAGCCAGGCCCCTCAGCACATCGCTGATGGTGTCCTTTTTCCCTCTTAGAAGAGTCAGCCAAGTGTGACGGTACATGTGTGGCGGATGTGGTGGTACATGCCAGTAATCCCATTACTCAGAAGGCTGAGACAGGAGAATTGCTGCAAGTTTGAGGTTAGCCTGGACTACATAGTGAGTTCAAGGCCAGTCTGAACGACACAGAAAGACCTCATCTCAAAAAAAAAAAAGTCTCCATCACATAAGTTATATAATATTCCACTGATGAAACTCTTCATTTGACATGACTATCTTAGTACTGGTAGCTTCTGTTAGGCTACCAGTGTTGAAACCAGAGAGTTGATGCGCACACAAAGGGCCTCCTAGTTCAGATGTTCACAGGTCTCCTCAACCAGGCTAGATTTGTGTCCAGGGCATATTATGAAACCACTGTGCCTGCTGCTGCCACCAAGATGAAGCTATCCTTCTGCTGGACGCTGCATAGACCGCTCCAGGATGGGCAGCACGCACTTCGCAGAGACCCTGCCCAGATTCCTCAGTACAAAAGACTTCTGTTAAACAAAGAAAAAAAACAGAAGATACACAATAAGGGTTAAAGAAACAAAGAAAACATGGGAGTATAGAAGGAAACAAAAGTGTCTGTGAGAATGGAAGAAAAAGGTGAAAGGAGGAGAGGCGAGCTCAAAGAAGAGAGTAAGACTAAGAATGGAAATCAAGAGGCAGAGAGAGGCGGAGCTGGAGGTGTAGCTCAGTGGTAGAGAACTGTTTAGTAAGTGTAAGTCCTAGGGTTTGGTCCTGGGCACTGAAAAAAAACAACCAAAACAAAACAGGGAGACAGAAATACAGGCAGTGATAAAGAATCTTGACACTTCAGTATGACAAGCTTTAAAAGAGGGAGAAAAAAGAAACGCAACTGTAATTTGATGCGGGCAAAAAATATTTGTTTTCTATTCATAACTTTTCATCCCAGAAATGGGTCACATTTTGTAGTGCCATTGTACCTATCTGCATTAAGTGTCTTCTGGGAAAAAATGTGGCTTTGGATATAATAGCAGTTAGTTGGTTAGAATGATTTTTTTAAGCAGTCAACTCATGTATACAAAGACAAAAATTTTAGAAAGGCTCTTTAAAGAGCATTTGAGTGGAAAAATTGCGATATTTAATGACAAGGACATGAAAACAATACATGCTCACGATTTAAGAGGAGAGCAGCAGATAAAGCAACCAACCTAATATTTCTCCTTATATTACATTCTGCATTAATCTTTCCACAGTTTTACATTTTTTTTAACTAGTAATATTTTGTACATGGTCTAAAAGTCAAACATCACAAAGGAAAATACAGTAAAAAGTCCCATATCTGACTTAAAACATCTTTGCAGAAAGGAAACAGACCTCTGCCCTTCCTTCCAGAGAGGCAATGTAAAAACCAGCACAGAAGGGCTGGGGATCTAGCTCAGTGGTCTAAGTGCCTGCCTGGCAAGCGCAAGGTCATGAGTTCAATCCCCAGTGCCGCAAAAAAAAAAAAAACAAAAAAAAAAACAGCACAGAGAATACATGATGCTGACAGTTGTTTTATTTTCACCTTTCCACACCTGCCTTTCACTTCATGGCATATCTTAAAGACCGTTCCATACCAGTATACAACACTACCTCGTTCTTTTTGACAGCCATAGTATATTTCATTGTGAAAATCTCCCTCAGTTTAGTTAGTGTCTTTAGATATGTGACTGCTTATATTCTTTGGTTATATTACAAACACTGATTAGTTGAAAACCTAGAAGTACAAACACATCTATAGGATAAAAGCGCTACAAGTAAAACTTTCTGTGTAGATCTTCAAGCAACTGTTTAATTATAATCTATACTAAATTATGATCTGCTTTCCTGGTTCATGACTTTCACTGGATTAAAATATCAAAAATTCTCACTCAACCTTTTTTTTTTTTTTTTTTTT
>RJWT010035578.1:0-13449 GCA_004365215.1 Cuniculus paca | reverse complement strand
GCTCAAATCTAAATTCCTCAGCTGGCTGGATTAATAAACCACCTACTTTGTTTCCTCTACTCATGTGCATCTTAAAACACAGGACAGTCAGTATCACTTGGCACAGGTTGAATTGAAAGACACTTAACTTCGTCATTAAGGGAGATTCATCTTTTTGGATTTGACAAACATTTAATTTTCTAAGCTTTCTCTCATTTTCCCTTTTTATTTTTGCTTTTTATGTAGTAAAAATAACTTAAAATGGAGGGTGATGAAGAATTTAGAGTATTCTTCTTTTTTTTTTTTTTTGGTATTTTAAATTTCTCCATCTCATTTTCTGTGAAGTACCCTAAAAAAAATTAAGAACTTTTTTCTTTCCTAAGTTTTTTTTTTCTTTTAGAGAACGATTTTCCTTCTTTATTAGCCAAGAAATATGATTAATGCAGGTTTTGCTTCAGCAACAGATTTTTCCAGTTTTTGAATTTGAATCATTCTTCACCTCATCTGTTAATGGCCCTGGTTGGAGAGGTACCCCCCAAGTGATGAAGCATTTTTAGCTGGATTTTGGCTTCAAACAGGAGGAGAAAAATGGGCCAAAGCTTTGCTCCTGCTGTATTGGGAATGACCATCATCAAAGGGGAGGGTTGGTGAGCATCCTCAAAGTGGCTGTTTCGCACTTGTCTTCTATGGATTTGGCTTCCAGCCAGGACCTGGCTCATTCCAATAGCTCACCTCTGTTTACAGCATAAAGCCATTTAGGGAAAGGTGACCAGAAGCCACCATCGTAGATTAAGACAAACTAGCAATAGACCACTTCAAGGCTTTTTGACATCTCAAAATGCCTGGGATCCATATTGCTTCCAGAAGTTTGTTTTCAAGGGTATCTCACTTGCTTATAAGTTTCCTTGGGATAAAGTGTTGGTCATATTACTCATCAGAACATGTTGGATTCTAAAAGACATGATTTTTAGATACATGGCACTAAGATGTCATCTCGACACTTTAAAGGACTACAAGTTACAGGGTCATCTGTTAGGTTGGAAGTAGTCACACTTTTTCTTAAGCATCAGAGAGTAAATCTGTTAGGCTCAAGGGTAAATGAGCAAATTGAGGATATTGCGTCGGTGTTTATATTGCTAACATAGCTACTTTTTAAAAAAAACATTCAAAGCATTTTTTAACTCATGCATCATCATTAAAAAAAGACAAAAGAGTGGATGCAGCTCCATAATTGGAGGAATCCGATCTCTCAGATTCCTCCAATCTGAGAGACAATCATCAGTCACAGTGGCTGATGAGCAGCCAATTTGTGCATTGGTTCTCCTGTGTCTTCTTCACATGTCTGTGTCTGAGGTCCTCTCTCCACATATGAAATCATTGTGCTAATCATCACCTCGAAGTATGATTATAGGGACAAGAACTAGATAGATCATGGATGATGGATCTGATTTCATATTTTTTTCTGGCAGTATAGTCCATTTCCCTCATCATTAAAAAGCAGATTAACCTCAGGTAATTCATTTGTAACTCAAAATTTGATTGCAATAATTAAAATAACTAGTTCCACCTAAAAATAGTAAAATAGAAGGCGCTTTCCAGACATGGACTACATGTTAGGTACAGTCACCCAGGAATGTTTCTGTTGTCAGAGCCCCAAAAGAAGAGAGGCTATGGTGCAGTGGTCTCCGGATGAGGGCCTCTCTCTGGGCGGAGCTGTGAACCTGGGTGGGATGGTTCACACCAGCACAGGGCAGGGTAAGGGGAACCAGAGGGCTTCACACTCTTCAGGCTTTGCAGGAATCTCTGGGGGAAACACTGAGGTTTTTCTAGTCACCTGAAGACAGAAAATAACATCCTTGACCAGTTTTGGTACATTTCCTTGGTGACTTCTCAGACCTCTCACTTCCTTTTTTGTCATTCCTGCACTTGACACTGGGGCCGTGATAATAAATAAACTGAAATGAAATTTTTGAGCATCTATGACTTGGCATCATAGGTCAGGCACTGTAAGTACTTGGTATTTAATTGAGCCTTGCTGGCAGTCTAATGAGGTTGGTAAAGTACTCCTAGTCCTACAGATAGAGACTCAGCATCACTGAGATCTGAACCTACATCAGCCTACCTCCAAAGCCCATGAATTTCTTTCTCCCACACTTTAAATCAGTGCTATCAATGTTTATTTGAGAGGTGATGGACGAAGTAGATACTGAGCTTACTTTTCAGCACAAGAAAGCAAAACAACAATGAAGTTTTGGTGCAACTTTTGTTCTGATCAGGCTGTGGGCTTCAGTGCGCAGGATCCTGTGGACTGGTGGTCTCCTTCCGGTCACTAAGCCCATGCCAGGCTGCTGAGCCCAGGTGGCTTCTGCAGGTCCACCAGTGGCAGCTGTGGGAAAAGACCTTCTGCTGTGCCAGGTGCAACTGCAAATCAGCACCACACATTTGTTGCGTATTTTGGCAATAAGAAACAAATGGCTTCAAAAGTGCCTGATGTTCTTCAACTCAGCAATTCCACATAACCAAAGACAGTCTGCAGACAAACATCCAGCAACAGGATTTTTGTGTAGAGAACCAAACTAAAGATCCAGCCACTGGGATTTGTTCAATGAATTATGTTATATCCCTGCATTTTAATTCCATTAAATCATGTATAATGATGTGGCCAAAGAATACTGAATAATATGGAAAGATGTACAGTCTTCCCTCAGTATCCAAAGGAGACTAATTCCAAGACACCTTCACAAACAGCAAAACCCTTGGAAGCTTGTGACGTCCATATAAAATGACATAATATATAACCTGTACTCTTCCTCCTGGATATTTTAATTCATCCCTAGATTATGTATAATGCAAATGTTATGTACATCATTGTTGTCCTGAGTTGTTCAAGGGATAATGTAAGGAAAAAAATGTTTCAGTACAGCTGCAATTATTTTTTCAAATTTGTTTGATCCTCTGCTGGTTGAATCTATGGATGCCAAACCCACAGATACAGAGAACCAAACGTAGGAACAAGTGGTTTGCAAAATCCCATAGACGCTATGATTCTTCTTTATGTACCAGTATGTCCATTTGTTTATGTGCCAGTATGTACTGGCTTATGTATCAGTACGTATACCATCATGATCCAGGGTATAAAAGGGTGTGTGGGATATGGTAGGAGTGGTCTTACCAGGACTGCAAGTGATTTGAACTTTCCTACAGTGCCCTGTGTAAGACAAGAGTCTTCAGATGGACCTTGTTCGAGCCTGAGTTTCAGCTTCTCTTCTTTTTTTTTATTTTAAAGAGAATAGAACATCAGCTTCTCTTCTTACCAGCTGTGAGGCAGTGGGAATTGGTCAGCTTGAACAAACAGTAGCCATAATTATGATCTGCATGTTATTAAACAGTCCATCGCTGTTAACGCTCCCAGACAATTCCATTACCATAATATAGAGAAAAAGTTCCATAATGATTAGATCTGTGCCTCAGTTTCTTGACTGTATAAACTGGGAATCATGATGATGCCTCTCTCAAGGCGCTCGTGAAGATTAAATGAACTAACACAAGCTCATGCTTAAAGAGTAACAGGCAAATGCTGGCTAGTGGTGTTCTATTTTCTAGTTTGGGTTCAATGACCACATGTTATTGTTGGAATAAAGATACAATTGTGTTAACTGCTTCTAAAAGCAAGTGCTTTGGGTTGTGATGGTTAGGAGACAGGGCCATGATGGGTGGGTGGCAGCTCTGTCACCTCCGAGATGGTTTGAGCTGTTACCCAAACAGTGAGAGTCACCCAGGCGTCATGGCCTCCACTGTATTGGTAAGATCACAGCAAAGGTTCCCCAAGTCAGGAGGAAAAGCTTGTAGAGGTGCCTTCAATCCTCTCAAAACACCCACAACGGATGCAATAAGCATCCTCATTTCTGTAAGGGACACCATGATGCCAGTGGATTTCCTTGGCTAAATGTGATTATCAGGAGCACACAGTGACCAGCTGCTAACTTCTCCCTCGCAGATTTGAGCAGCAGTGAGTAGACGCGGTATAGTTGTGTTCCTCTGCTTTTAAGACAACCAGGGGAAATAAAACTTTTGTTTTTGTTTTTTTTTTTGACCTTTGCAAAGAACAGCTGTAAAAATGACAGTTGAAATTCGGTGGATGGCATTTCTATTTATGGACCTCTAAAGTGGAAACCAGAATTAAACTTCTTTAGATATTTTCTGTCCTGTCTCTCCTGAATTGTTTTGTGGACTAAATTTTCTCCACAGAGACTCCCAGGGTCCTAAATTCTAGTTTTCTGTCCCCTTGGACTCTGGCTTTCTGAGATAGGAAGAAGTTGAAAGACTTGTCCATTCTTACTTGGTCTTGATGTTGCGGTGCCTCCTTATGTGGGGTGGTACATGTCACTCCTGGCACTGGACAGCCTCAGCTGGAATAAAGGGAGCACTCTCATTTTAAGGCAGGCTTTGAAGGAGCTCTGTCATACCCGCAGGAGCTCTGGGTGGGCAGAGCTGCCGTGAGGAGGCTTTGGAATCTGGTGAAATGGTGCCCAAGAGCTGACATGCCTGGCCTGAGTCCTAGCTGAAGAAGCAAAGGGACTGGATTTGGCCTCAAGATCTCTGCCCTGCCTCCTCACCCAGGCTGATAAAGAAAAGTCTGCACTCTTTTAGTGGAGAAATCTTGAGAGGTGTTAAACCACAAGCGTATTTTATGAAGCTTATTTCAGAGATTCCTATTCTTGGTTCTGTGATTGTTTACATACTGGGAAGGTGAGATGGTCAGTTTTCTTGATGCTGGGGCGAAATAGCTGACACCCACAACATAATGGAGGAGGAGAAATTTAATTTGGCTTATGGTTTAGGGGTTTCAGTCCAGAGTTGGCTGGTACTGAGCCAGGAACATCATGGTGGAAGGGCATGGTAGAGCTGGGAAGCAGAGCAAGACAGAGCAGTACCAGAGAGGAAGGGGTGAGGGACCAGATATAGCACTCGAGGTCACGGCCCCGTGACCCCCCTAGTCATACCCGGAAGCGTGCTCTGCCAGCCTTCTGAGCAGCTCCCAAGCCCAGCAAGCAGACACCTTCATGCTCAACTATCACAGGAGGCCTGATTCCCTGTGCAGCCTCCAGAACTAGCGCGGCTCTGTTGCTGTCTTGTTAGCCCAGTGAGATCCCTCTAGGTTTCTGACCTCCAGAACTGTAAAATGATAAATGATGTTGTCTTCAAGTCACTAAGGACGAAGCTGTAGAGAACTGATACCATCTGCTTTCAGTGGTTCAGAACAGGACGACAGGTCACACTTGCCTAGGTGCCCCCTGCCGCCCCGCCAGGAGCCCTCTGCCTAGGAGGTGAGGAGCGCTAGCTGGGAACAGCCACACTCCCTAGTTGAGTGTTTCACACTTTTTTTGGAAGGGGGAGAGAAGGAGCAGAGCAGGCCTTCTGAGTGGCAGGCCTGGTGCCTGGGTAAAGTGAGGCACCTGGGCTAGCTTTTAGTCCCCACCTGCACCCTCAGCAGGATGCTCATAAGCTCAGTTCCTTCTGCCCTGAAGAATGACACTGGGGAACACAGGTCGCCAGACTCACTCTATTCCTCTCTTCTTATGGCCTCCTGTGCATGAAGTGTCTTGGAGGAAGTTCTCAGCCCAGGAAGCAGCGATGTCCTGTTAAGTGAGATACAAGGGTTAACACCATCAAAAGGCACACGACCTGCCCAGTGTCGCCAGTGCTGCAGCTTCCTTGTGGGGTGGAAACCTAACCAGCTGGGCATTTATGAACTGGACATAGCACTATGGGCCTGGCAAGATGGGAGCCCCAGGCACCGTGCCTATCCAGAGCGCCCGGCCCTCCAGCCAGCAGGGTGCGTCGGGAGATAAGAGCTTCCTCCACGCTGGCCGCCCAGACAGAGCGGCTCGGGCCCTGACAGCAGCTGGTGTCGGAGCAGATAATGAGATTTACCTGGGCTCCAGCAGATGACAAGGGTAGTGTCTTCAAAGGATGTTTTTAAAATAACATTTGTTTACAGTGATTTTTTTAAAAACAGGAAATAGATTCATACAAGCAAGCAATTAGTGTCCTGCTAAATAAGTCTCATGGTGACATGGGAATGTAATTTTTAAAAAAAGAAAAACCTGTTTCAAAGGAAGCACCACAGTCTCCTGCTTTAAACGCTCCCTTCTCTGTAAACATGACAAGGGGAAGGGAAAGGAGAGGACGGGCAGTGTTCGGAGCTGATGCTGATCACGGTCACCGGATAGCAACACCACCACCACCGCTGCCTCTCACTCCCCTAGGAAGGACTGGTAGAGAGACACAGCATCCCTGTCCCCGGACTCTGGACTTCAACTTAGGTGCTCCTGCCTCTGCATTAAATTTAAGCAAATCTGGCCTCCAAACCCCAAACTGCTTCTCTCACTACTCCTAGAGGAAAGAATTTCTTTCCGGTTCTAATGGTTGCAAGGTCTGATCTGTGCTAGTCTAAAACAAAGGATCCTCCAAGTGCCCCTGGATGACACTGTGATCCCTAACTTGGGAAGATCAGTGGAAATCCCACACCCAGGGCCCTCACAGCCATCCAAATGATGGCTAGATAGGAACTAGCCAATTTCTGAGCACCTAAGGGAACTTATTTGGTAAAATTCTGCCAAAAAAGAGCAACTCTTAAAGGTAAACTCATCTTAGCATAAGGAGATCAGGGACACTGGAAAGATCGAGAGTTGCAGACTCAATGTGACTATTTAAAAGTGACCTCTGTGCTGGGTGTGACAGAGGCATCACTGTAGGATTGTACTCGTTCCTTCAACCCTGATGCAGTGTTGTTTTTCTCATCTTACCTGGGAGGAAGCTGAAGGTCAGAGAGGACACTGACTTTTCCCAAGTTCACAGGATCAGAGAAGAATGGTGTGGAGGGGGAATCCACACTCCTGTCAGCGTGAGCACAGTAAACAGAATCTGAAATTGTTCCAGACCAAGGCAGACCTTCCGTTTGTGCAGGACTAGAAAGTCACAAAGGCCAGGGTAAACTTCTGATGTCGGGGGTCCTGGCCCCCCGTCCAGGTCTGGAGTAAGGCTGGTCATAGCAGAGGGCCTCAGAAAGTGTCTCTGGGTCCTCTGGACACTGCAGCCCTTGATCCCTCTCAGGCACCAGTCCACAGGGAAGAGGCCCGGTGCTGGGGAATCCAGTTCTGCTGAGGCTCTGAATCCAGATCCCAACTGACGGGCTGGCAGCAGCTCCTTTGTCTGCTCCCTTGGTCTACACTGCAGTCTGACTCACACTGCCTGACTTGATCTCCTGCCACTATTTGCCCCGCTTTTCCTACATTTCAGGGGCATCACGACTCCTCCCTTCCCACAAAGGTGACACCCTCTTACTTTGACATATTATGGAAGCCGGCCACCGAGAGAGCCCCAGTGACCCCCATCCTCTGCCCCTGTGCTCCAGTGTTGTCCTTTCCCATACTGAATAGTGATCACTTGTGTAGCTGATGGGGTATAGGAGAAATGCCATCGTATGGACTCCAAGGCTGGGTTCTTCTTGTTCCTTCTTTCTATGGGTGAAACAAACTGCTGTGTTGCCCGACACTCAAGTAGCCTTAGGGAGAAACCCACATGGCAGGAACTGAGGCCACCTCCCAGCAGCCTGTCCCAGCTCACCAGCAACATGAGAGAATCATATTGGAAGCAGATCTCCCATCCCGTCAAAATTTAAGGTAACCACAGCCTCACCAGCATCTTGACTGCCAGCTCACGAGTGACTGGAGCCAGAACCACACAGCCAAGCAGCTTCTAAATCTCCAACCCCATAAACTGTTGGCAATCATAAATGTTAATTGTTTCTTTAAAGCACAAAATGTAGGCAATCCATTATACAGTGGTGGAAAACTCCCATGCACGTGTTGTTCTCTCTGCTCAAACAGCTACTCAGGTCTCTGTTTCCCTTCCTTCCAGAACTGGTTCAAATACCTCATACCTCCTCCTTCGAGCAACTTTCCCGCCTCCTTTTGCTGAAGCCGTCCCTCCCTCTTCATTTTCTCACATAATTGTTTATCAACCTGTTCATGCAGCTGTCACAAGGAAAATGAATGTTTTGATACTAATCTAGTTCTTCCGCCAACCCCAGGCTTCTTGAGGACGTTTGCATTGTTCTCATCCTTAGAGAGGTATCGTTTCTAACAGGGCTCAGCAGACGGTTGCACAAATGAAGAATATGTGTTAGAACCTGGGGAAGTTTAAGCAAAAGCATTGGAATCCAGTGATCCTTTCAGAGTGTGTTTCACCAAAAAGGCTGAGTTCTTGGAAGGGATTTAGAAACAGATTAACTAGTGCACAATCTTAATCCCAATCTTCTTCTTTTTTTTTTTTATTTTAAAGAGGATGAAACAAAATAAAACCAATCAAAACAAACCAGTATAAGTGATACGGGATTTCAAAACATTACAAAATCAACAATAGTTACCATAATGCCTTTTGATGTCTTCAAAATAGCTGCAGATAACTTTGGACACAGTAAAAATCAAACAGAACAGAATAGAATAGAAACAATGAAAATAAGACAATGAATGTGATAAAGCACTTCAAAAGAAGATAATAGTAAATCCAAAATGGCTTTGAAATAGTTGTCCATGCCATCAGATATAACAAAATCAAACAAAACAAAAGAGACTAAAACCCAACCCAACAAAACAATGAAAATGATATAGGACTTCCAAACAGCACCATAGGGAATCAACAATGGCTACAACCCTCAGAAAGAGACCCCCATAGATGCCATGCTGCGTGCCACTATCTTCTGAACAGATGATCAGACCACTGGCCCTAGACCTGTGAGGTCAGTGAAACATCAAAGCACCACAGGCATCCAATTGTACTTCACCTTGATAGCTGTCATCACAGCCTGTGTTTCTCTGAGAAGCTGGTAGCTTATGGGGAGTACTTGTTTGCCAGCCCAAGTGCCAGAAGGGGTTGGGGGTTCCGGGGTCTGTTCGTTCCCAGTCCAGCGGCAGCCCACACATGGCGCTGGTTCCCAGACTGGGCTTGCTTGCTGGTGTGGCCTCATTCTCTCTCCCCACAGTCTGCAAATGGCGCTGATTCACGGGAGAGGCTGGGGTCTGGCTGTTCCCTGTGGGCGGCGGCCCCTTAATTCCAATCTTCTTGCCTGTTTGGAAGGGGACTGAAGGACCAAGGAAGCAGGGCAGCTGAAATGCTTCCTGGGCTAGGCTGTACCTCTCTCAGGTTACAGCCTGTGGGCAGGGCTCCCTGAACTGCCAGATCTTTTCTAGTAACACACACTCCAACATCCTTATTGTAAAATAAAAATTGACTACTGAGAACCTTATCACTTAATTTTGAAATAACGTATTGCTTAGCAAACACTTAAGTAAATACATTTAGTAAAGATAGCATTTGCCAAATCAGGTCAGCAATTCCTTCTAGTGTCTCTGGTCAATAGCTGAGAGATTTTAGTGAGCAAATGACATGGAAAGTCAAGAAGCAGTTGTGCACCCCCAGATCTGCTTCACAGCAGTCACAGCTCACACCCTCTGGCACTGGGTTGGGTAATAGAGTGACCACTGGTGGCCACCTGGATCTCCGAGGACTGACCCCTCCCACACAACGTGGTCTCCCTGAGTTCTGCAGCCACTGGCCTGGGGCTTCCTCTGACTCCAGGAGTGTGCTCGGCATGCACAGGTGTTCATGCTCCCAGAGCCACCACCAGCCTTCAAGAGGCAAGAGTTGGTAGATTAATATCCCCTCCTCCCCTCTGAATAGGACGACTGTGAGATGCACCTCACCCTGGCTCCCAGAGGACCCCGGTGGGATCAGGCACCAGTCCATAGCCGTAACTGCTCACTGCTGCTCGTGTGCAGGCTCCTTCCCATTCTCTTTTCACTTCTCCCCTGTCACACTTCTTGGGGACCATCTCCTGAGTGAGCTGCTTACATCCATATCCTTGTCTGGGGTCTGCTTCTGGGAGAGCAAACAAAAGGGGAAAGCTACCTGGATCTGGCCTTCCCACCTGATCTCATTTTAAGACATCGCAGGCACAAGGCACCACGCATAGGAGTGTGAAGGCCAACTGATCTGGGTGTATTTGCACTTTGTCAAGATGTGGCTAGGTGTGTGAAGTGAGGAGCTTAAAATCAGTTCTCTCAAAATGTCATCGCAGCTCTGTGCACGGGGTGGGGGGCGTGCACTTACCTGTGTGTGCAGGAGGCATCTGCGTGGAGCCTTCACTACACAGAATAAGACTTTATTTATAAAAGCAGCTTTGGCTCTTGGGCTGTAGTCTGCTGACCATGGTTTAGAGACTGGGAAGGTTTGTAGACGAGCGAGAGGAAAACACACAAAGAGCAGGAAATTAGAGGGAACAAAACCAGCTTGATTTATCTGAAAGTCTTTTTTTCTTTGGGTGGTAATAAATAATACTGTACCAGAAATTAACTTTTGTTAATGACGTACCATAGCCAGACATTGGGCTAAATATTTTCCATGGAATGACCTCTCTCTCTCTCTCTCTCTCTCTCTCTCTCTCCCTCTCTCTCTCTCTCTCTCTCTCTCTCTCGGTTTGTTGGTGGGGGGAGGACTCATGTTCTTCCTGGTACACAAAAGGAGAGGAAGCTAAGGTAGAGAGGGAAATGTGGTAGAAGTCACAGAGCTGGTAAGAGACAGGCGGCAGGACCCTGGACAGAGGACATTGCGCCTGAGATGGCAGCACATCTCCTCTGTCTGTCATTAATGCCACTTAACAGACTTTCCCCCAAATGTGTTGGTTTTGTTTTATAAGTGGGGTTGGATTTCTTGACTCAGCTCAGGAACCCTCCGGATGGATGGCTGAGATGTGTCTTATGGGTTTCTCCTGGGGCTATTCTGTAGGAAATGAAAGAAAAAGAGTGAGATATTTAAATTCTTCAGGGATATTGGTTTAGAGCAGATAAAGTGAAGAACATTTTTTATTCATATTAGAAGTGAGAGTCTGTTGTGTGTAATTTTTCCCTCACTGAGATGGAGAGAGAACACAACACTGATCTTAGAATGTGAAATATGAATTTAGATGACATTTTGAGAGAACTGATAAACACCCCATTCCAAAATTGGACTTAACTTGCCTGCGAAAATCCTTTTGCAGCCCGTGAATGATATGGTACTATTTGAAATTATAGAGATAAGTAGACCAAGTCTAATGGAATATTAAAAATACACAACACACCAATGAAAGAATAATTTTCTTTTGCAAAAGTTTCTATTTCTCAAAAGTGCTATCAGGAAATTAGAGCTATCTGGATGGTGAACAGTAACCCTCGGAAGAAGGAAGGCTTGGGCTTCTGAAATTCTTCTCATGTGTATGGAATGGCTGCATTCATGGTCTTAGAAAAGACAAGCACAGAGAATTGTCCTAACAATAGCATGTTTTCAAAAGGCTTTTCAAAGAATCAATAATATAGCTCACTGTTTCTCAGGGTTTGAAATTTCATGTAAAATTCTCACTCAAACACTGGGGGAACAAAGAGATCACCAAATTCTTATTGTACCAAGTGAAGACATTTAAAAACAGAGCTGCCCACATCATCATCAGCCTTATCATCATTACTACCTTCTTCTCTTAACAGAAAGGACTGTTCATACACTCACACCCACACACACAGAGAAACAAACAGGTCATAATCTTAGAGTGATCAAAACCGAGTAACTGTCACCACATGAACCAGTTCATTACATCCACTTTTCAGTAAAAGTTCTGATCACATAAGTTAATAGAAGATAGTAAGAAAAGAAAGAAAATCACCATTGTCACAGGAGACCTACTGAATAAAACTTAAAAAGTCAAAATAGAATGAGTGAAAGTATTAGAATGCTTAATAAGCAATAAGCAACAGTGGCCTTGGATCGAGGCCTGGAGGTCCATGACTTCCCAGTGCTGGAGGTCAGGCTTCCTGTTTAACCTCTTGGATCCGAAGAGGGGCTCATAAAAGAAGCTGCCCTGTGGGCCTATTGCCTGGTGAGCGGTCTCAGCACTCGGTACCCTGTTAGTCTAAGACATGGCTCTCCTTTAAAAAGTGCAGGAAGATCCTGGGGACATTGATCCCAGTGATGGTCTTCGGTGTGGCCAGAAGCAGCTGCATTGCCTGAGGATCTGATAGAAAGCTGATTCTCAGGCCCACCCAGACCTCCTACATCAGAACCTTGGGGTAGGGAGCAGAGTCTGTGTTTTCAGCAAAGCCCTGAGATCATCCTGGTCTGAGTTAAAATCCAAGAACCTCTGAGTGGTCCTGGCGGATTTTGCCTCCCTGATCCTGAACCATCAACTAAATCTGAAAATATTCCACAGATTAAGCAAAAATAAAGAATTAAAAAAAAGCATGAGTCTCTTTGGGCTGAACCTCATAGAAAGCCCAAGAATTATGCTGGCAAATAATTTAAGAATTATCTTAGAGCTTATAAAGCCTTCTAGGACTCTCAGAAAGTAGATTTGGAAACAGAAAAGTTGAGTTGGATAAATTTCTTTTCCCTATTCCAAAGCCTGGAGCAAAATGGTCAGGTCTGAATAGAACTCTGACCACACAAGCTCTGACTCAGCGAATGTCTATGCAATGCCAGTCAGGAAGAAAGGCAGCATAAGACCAGAAATGCTCCTTGCTTAGAAATGTCAGGACATCTGTAGCAGATCCCTGCATGGATAGTGTCGTGTGCCTGGAAACTTATACAAAGGCACAAACTTCTCTGTAAAGAGCACCTTCCGCTGGGTACCACCCATTCCTCTCCGCCATTCCCTCTCCCCACCCCGGGTAGGACAGACATGAAGACTTAGACAAAAGTTACAGGGAAGTGAGAGGCAAAAGAGGTAGGGGAATGCTTTGGGCCAAAATTTGTCTCATTTTTTGAAATAGGGACTGTCTCAAAGGTTAAGGGTCTGATCCCAGAAAATGAAAGAACTGATCATGGAGTGAAATTATCTCATGTGCCCTCCAGCAGCACAACCAGGGCTACAGTCAGTCACTAATGTGGCTGGTATTCATGGTGCTCTAACAAGGTGAGCAGCACCCACTCACATGCGCCTCACCCTCATCACCACCCTCTGTGATGCATGTCGTTGCTGCATTTTGTACTGGGTTGAATTGTGTCCCTACCCCAGAATCCACATCTACCTGGAACCTCACAATGTGACCCAATTTGGAAATGGGATTTTTGCAGGCATAATTAGCTAAGATGAGATCACGCTGGATTAGGCAGTCCCTAAATGCAATGATTAATATTCTCATAAGGAGGAAAGAGGTACGAAGACACGAGAGAGAGTGCCAGGTGAAGACAGAGGAAGAGACAAGTAAAAAAGGCCAAGAATCATGAGCAGCTACCAGCAGCTAGGATCGGCGGGTGGGTGCACCATCGAGTCTTCAGAGGAAGGGACCCTGCCCACACCTTGACTTTGGGCTCTGGCCTGCAGCACCCTGGACGAATCCATTTCCATTGCCTTAAATTGGCTGAGGTATGGTTCTTTAC
>RJWT010035577.1:0-13399 GCA_004365215.1 Cuniculus paca | reverse complement strand
TTCCATACGAATTTTAGGATTGCCTTTACTAGTTCTGTGAGGAATGTTATTCATATTTTGATTGGGATTGCCTTAACTCTGTATAACAGTTCTAGAAATACTGTATAGCCATTTTTAGGAATAGGGGCTATCTTTCTGTTTCCTGATATTCTCTTTGACTTAGTACTTTTTCAGAGTAATAAAGTTTTCATTGAAGAGGTCTTTTGTTTCCTTGGTTAGGTTAATTCCTAAGTATTTCATTTTTTTTTAACTGGTATTGAGAAAGGTGTTGTTTCCCTAATTTTTCTCTCTTTGTGTTTGTTATTGGTATATAGGAAGGCTATTGATTTTTGAATATTGACTACATTACTATAAATTCAGTCATTAGTTCTAGGAGTCTTTTGGTGGAGATTTTGGGGTCTTCTATGAAGAAGATTATGTCATCCACAAATGATAATTTAACCTCTTCCTTTCCTATCTGTATTCCTTTTATTTCTTCCTCTTGTCTAATTACTCTGGCTAATGTTTTGAGAACTGTATTAAGGATAGCAGACATCCTTGTCTTGCTCCTGATTTTAGATGGAAAATTTTCAGCTTCTTTCCATTTGTGTGATGTTGGTCATTGGTTTATCCTAGATGGTTTTTATCAGACTGATGTTATTTTCATGAATGGATGTTGCATTTTGTCAAATGCTTTTGTGCTCTATTGAAATAATCATGTGGTTTTTGTCTTTGGTTCTGGTTATGTGGTGTATTACATTAATTGATTTGTGTGAATTGAATCATCTCTTTCTCCCTGGAATGGATTCTGCTTAGTGGTTATATATGATGTTTTTGATGACTTTCCACTTTCTATAAGCCAGTATCTTACTGACAGTTTTTGTATCTATTTTCATTCAAGAGATTGGCTTGTAGTTTTCTTTTTTAGTTGGATCCTTCTCTGGTTTGAAACCAGGCTAATGTTTGCTTCCAAGTACTTCGGGAGTACTCCTTCTCTTTTGATTTCATTAAAGAATTTTGAGTATTAGCATTAGTTCTCAAAAGTTCTTTGAGAATTCAGCAGTCAATCTGTCAGGACTTGGACTTTTCTTAGTTGGTAGTTTTTGTTTGTTTTGTTTTTAATTTCTTCAATTTAATTGATGCTGAATTGTTCAGGGTTTTTATATCTTCTTGGTTCAGCTTTGGTAATTCACAAGTATCTAGGAATTTATCCAGTTCTTCTGACCTTTCCATTTTATTAGAGTACAGGTTCTCAAGTAGTTGCCAATGAGCTTTTGGTTTTCAGCAGACTACATTGTGATTTCACCATTTACATTTCTAATTGCATGGTATTGTGCCTTTTCTTTCTTTATTTTGGTAAGATTGACTCAGGGTTTGTCTATTTTGTTTAATCTTTCAAAGAAGCAACTCTTCGATTTGTTGTTACAATTTCATTGATTTCTGTTCTGATCTTTATAATTTCCTTCTTTGTAGTAGCTTTGGGATTGGATTGTTCTTGTTTTTCTAGGACCTTGAGGTGCATCATTAGGTTATTTATTTGAGCTCACTGTTTTTCCGATGTGGAATATCATAGCTATCAACTTTCCTCATTGGACGGCCTACTTTGTGTGCCATAAGTTTTTGTACATCCCTTCGCCAGTAAAGCTTCACTGATCCTCTAATCTGGCCTTCACAGTGCTGCCAGGTTAACCCTTCTTAACCTGGATTTAATCATGTCTTCTTCACACTCGTTCAGTGACTCTCCCAACAAGAAAAAAAATCCAAACTCTAGCACCATGTATATTTTTTTCTTGGCCTAAATTTTTATATGTATATCTAATATCATACCTAACATTTGTCAGGTTTTCTTAACCTTACCTGTATCTGCAGTTCTCCATACGTGTGTTGCTTTTGTTCTTCCTTGCCTCCCCAACTCTTCATTTCTTCTAACTTACCTTTACTTCCTGTCACCTTCCTGTTACTTGCTCTAATGTCTTGGTTCAAATACATGATCTGCTTAGTTTAGGTGGTCCTACTCTTGGCTCCTTTACTGCCTTGTATTTTCATTGTAAGTGTTCTCATCTGATTACTTTCTTAGGGTAGAGACTGACATTCATAAGGTGACTAGTAAATAAATGCTTGTTAAATGAATAAACAAGAGAATTTTTATTAGTACACATTAGTAATAGAGAGTAATTAGTTTCATTTTGGTATACTGGTACATACCCATTACATACTTTGATTTCAGCCCCATCGTGCTCTCCCTGTTTCTTCACTTCTCTCCCTGGTGCTCTTCCTTACCTTATCAGAGACTTATTTAATGAGAGGAATTTTTAGTGAGGAAATAAAGATCAGAGCAAAAATCAATGAAATTGAAACTAAAAAAACAAAAAACAAAACAAAACAAAAAAACTCAAAAAATCAAAGAGTTGGTTCTTCAAAAGATTAAACAAAATAGACAAATCCTGAGTCACTCTTACCACAATAAAGAATGCTGGAGATTTAAAGGAAAAACTTATTTTGTATTTTATTCATCTTTTAATCATTTTACATGTAATCTTTGAATTGAATCCATAACAAATTTTTTTTCCAAAACCAATGAGGGAGATCAAAAAGATCACACTAAAATATACTTCTTTAGTGGACTTCCAAATGGCTATTCCACGATGTTATATACACAGAAATGTCTCTGAAAAACTATTTGCATAAAGAAATTTACATTTATCAACATTAGTAAACAGTGGGTAGAGGCAGAAGCTTCTCTATCTCATATACCTTACTTACCTAGGAATGAACTTTTCATAAGAAAAAGAGGAAGGATAGCACAAAAGAAGATTGTCATAGATGGCCTTCTTTTTCTTCCCCTCCTGTTGTGCTGGACCAAGGCCTTGCACAGTCTAGGCAAGCATTCTAGCACCGAGCAACAGCCTTGCCCCTTTTTAATTTATTTTTAGACAGGGTCTTGCTAAACTCTTTGTGCTGGCTTCCTTTATTTGGTACATGTTTCTCCCTCCCTTCTATAATATGTGTTGTTGCCACTTCCCCACCCTGTCCTCCCTACCCCATTATCCCCAAATGCCTATTTGTTTCTGTAAAATGCAATTTAGACTTCACTCATCTTGCCCTTTCTTTGAGTCTCATATTTTGTGTGTAGCTCATTTGATGTTAATACATATGTATGCTTTCTTCCCCATTACTGTCTTACCAGTTTATTTCATAGATAACATTATTGAGTGTTCAGAGGAAAAAGAAAATTTTTAACTTCCATACACCAGGAAAGACAGATCAGAATGCTGCCGATGATAGTAATTCATAAAATATTGTGATTTTCAGCGACTACAGGAGGAATTAAATAAAAACCTGTTCAACAATCTGATTGAATTTCTGCAAAAGTCTCATTCTGGATTCCAGAAGAATTCAAGAGATTGGGCCTGTCAAATAAAACTTAAAGAAATTCCAACAGCTGCTCTTGTTCTAGGTATGTATGTGTTTATTCATGCATGCATTTTTAATTGGTTTTTATTGTTGAGAATGGTAGGAATAACTTGTTCAGATAAACATCTTTTTTGTATCTTTTATTTATAGAATTTATAGTTTACATGCTTTAAAACCAATAAAAGTTCTTTATACTGATCATAAAAATGTAAATTAAAACAAAGTGATCCAGCAAATATTCTGTTCAACTTTTTATCAGAAGAGGGGTTATAGTTGTTTTATTCTTTCTTCCTTGTATATGTTATGACAGTGCGTGAGATTTGGATTGGACGGTTAAGTTATCAGTATATTAGTAGATGTGATTTTTGTTCCTTTTCAAAAAAATTGTATCTCTAATGGAATTAATCTAACATTAATTTTATTCCCCTGTGCTTAGTTTTTCAATTTCAGATTGTTTTATTAATATTGCCTAGGAAAGGGTTTGGATGAATTGTATACAAAAAAAGTCTCTAGAATATCAGGAAATTTCTTTTCTTTCTTTCTTTCTTTTTTTTTTTTTTGTCTTCTGTCACCTTTTTTGAAGATGAGAGCATGGCAGGGATGAAGTCAAGGCCATAAACAGGCTAAATATGTTATCTGTCACTGAGCTACATGCCTTTATCCCTACAAATTTCTTTCATTCCTTTTGAAAAACAGAATAGAATTTATTTGGATTCCAAACACACTGGTCATTTCACTTCCAATTTATTATTTATTTAGAGTTTTGTTTTCCTAGTAGACTCCAAGATAACAAATGCTCTTGCTTAATACCATTTCTAATTCTGTTACCTCTTACTCTTTTTTTTTTTTTTTTTTTTTTTTTTTGTGGCACCAGGGATTGAACTCATGACCTTGCACTTGCCGGGCAGGCGCTTAGACCGCTGAGCTAGACCCCCAGCCCTTTACCTCTTATTCTTTATATTCAGGACAATACTTCTCAAACTTTAATGTGCATACAAATAACCATAGAGGGTTTTATTAAAAATGCAGATTTTTGTTAGTAGGTGTTGGGCTAAACCTGAATCTTGTAGTCCTAATAGCCTTCCAGCTGATGGCCAGAACCACCCTGAGTAACAAGACTCAGTAGAGTGATTTTTATGTTTTAGACCAATTTCAAGGCAGCCTGCTATATAATTTTAAAACTTGTTTCCATTTATGGATACCCCACTTACACTGTTGGGTGCTTTGTTTCTCAGCTGCCTGTTTGCAGCAGTTGAAGGTAGGTTGAGGAGGCACAGTAAGAAAATAAGTGGTTTTGAAGGGCTTAAGGCCGTGCTCTGCCTGTTTCCAAAAAGGAAAACAGAAGTTAATGAAAATCACATTTTTCAAAATTGTTGCCTGAGAATTTTTTTCCAGCAAAGGACATGATTGATTATCATGTTTGCAGTAGAGAAGTGTATTGTTTCAAGAAACATTATGCTGTGGGTGGTGGTGGTGCACACATGCAATCCTAGGGGAGGGAAGCTGAGGCAAGAGGATTACTACAAGTCCAAGGGCAACCTGGGCTGCATAGGGAGACACTGTCTTAGTTTAAAAAAGAAAAGAAACATAGTATTAAATAGCTTTTATGAAGTCAGATTGTGAAAGACAACAATAACTACAATCATAGATTATGATGCATGCTAAAAATAGCATGATCCCATAGAAGTATTTTGTACAGGGTATAAGCGCTATTGCATGTCTTCTATTTTCAGAAAAGCCCATGAACATTTAAAAAATAGTCTGCTGATAATAGAAAATTTAAAAACACAAAAAGGAAAAAAAATGATCTACTAATAATTTTTAGTTTTGGGTCTTCCTGGGAGAAGGGAAAACTTATTGTTGGCCTGAATGATTCTTAAATTTTTCTTTTTTTTTTCTAAGTAATGGAAGTTTTACAACAAAAATTCTCAAGCAGTTTGTAGACATGTATGTACTTTTGATACAGCCTAAGCGCCAGAAGAGTTTCTAGAAATCACAGATTGTTATGCTAGGGAAAGTATCAACATTATTAGAGTATCAACATATAAAGTTAACAATGTTATTCCTAAAAAAGTGGGGAAATTTCTACGCAACTCAGATAATTGTATGCAGAGTAGTACTAAAACTGATTTGTGGAAATGAAAATGAGTAGTTTGATAAATACTAGAACTTTGAAATTTCAAATTTACTCTTGCAGAAATCAACTTAATATACATTTTACATACTTCGTACTAAGATTGTTAATAGTATTATGGTTGGATTCTCCTCAGTACTTCAATCAAGCTAAGAATAAGGCTAGATTCTTTAGCAAACCTTTATATTTGAATGACTAAAGAGCTCTTTATGAATTTGACAATGTAATGAAATTACTCTTAATTTTCAAAGGTCAACTACACATCTTTAGTAATTTTTTAAAGAAAGAATTAATCGCTTTCTGGACATATCAGTTGTGTTAGCTTTCTGATACTGTGATAAAATGCTCACAGCATTCAGTTTATCAGGAGGAAACATTGATTTTCGCTCATGGAAGTTTCAATCCTTGGTCCTTTAACTTGTTACTTTTGGGCCCATTCTAAGGCAGCATGTCATGGCAGTGTGTGTGTGTGGTAGAGCAAAACTTCTTGCCTTATGGCAGCCAGGGATTAAAGAACGACATGGAGGACCCAGGGTCCCCTCGTCCACTTCAAGAGTATCCTCCCTGACTTCTATTAGGTCCCACCTTTTGAAGGATTGGTTTCCTCCCAGTAAGTGCCACAAGCAATCAGGCAAGTGTTTAACACATAGCCTTTTGCAGGGCATTCAGAATCCAAATCCTAGCATCAGTATAGCATGATAGCTCTTTATTTATGCAGTGTATTATCTTGATTTCTGTTAAAATTATGTTTTTAAAAATATTTTTACTTAGTAGTTTACTTGATATGTTAAATGTCTTTTGTTAAATTAATAAAATAATGATGTAATATTTATGTATTATCCCATAGGTGTGAATGTCACAGATCATGATTTAATATTCAGAAGTCTAACAGAGGTCCTTCAAAATAATATCACACCATATGTAATCTCTTTGCAAGCTAAAGATTGTCCAGGTAAAATATAAAAGCTGTAATTACATTGGTAAAATGTTACAGAATAATTTTGACCCTCAATCTGTCTGGCTCTCTGTCTGTTTCTCTCTCTGTTTCTGTCTTTCTCTCTCTTGGCTTCTTAGTCCCTTTTTATTTGTGGCAAGAGCATAGTACTACGTATTTAGTAAGGCAAGGTTTACTGGGCCCCAGAATAATCTTGACTATTGCTAGGGTGTATTCCTGCCATGTGCTGTATTATCTTCACTGCCAAGAACAGTTCATGCATTTTGTAAGATTGTTCCTAACCTGGGGAAACTTATATTAATATATACAAAGATTTGAAACAGGAAGCTGAGAATTGAGGAATAGTAAGCTCTTACTTAACCAAACAGAGATTAAACTCTGTGGGTTCATATTTATAGCCATAAATCATCTTATTTTCTTACTTTGAAAGTCTGCTGTGGTAAAAATAGTTGGCAGAGCCAACCTTGAATATCTGAAGCCATCAAATCATAAAGAATGTGTAACTAATATTAGTATAAGTTGTTTGGATTTAGATGTTACCAGGATTTTATGTGTTTATATTAGTTTCATATTCATAAACTGATTAGAATTAAGTGAAAGCCCTAAGACATGTTTAAAAATGATAATGAAGGAAGATTTGTAATCAGTCAGATAATTCATGTAAATAGCATTTTTGATGCTTTTTTTAGAGGCCTTGAAATCCTTTTGTTGTTTACTGTAAATTAAGTACATATTTCTGAAATAATTGCTAGGCATGGTAGTGCATGCCTATAATTCCTGTGAGTTTGAGGTACCTAGGCTACATAGCAAAAACCGGCCTGAAAAAAACAAAAACGAAATTATTTATTTATAGTTTCCATGTTTACATTTCCTTTAACACTTTCTTTATAGATAATACTTGTAAGCTAATGAAATTTAAATATTAAGAAGAGGTTATTAATGAGCCTTAATAGTATGTTAAATGTTACTTTAATTATATTAAAGATAAATAATAGAAAAATACATTCTTCCCAACTAATGTAATAAAAATTGTTCAAGAAGTTTCAAGAACTTTAATTTGTCTTAAGAGGAGATAAGACTTTCTTTTTATATTCTGCAGATATGAAACATTTTTTACAAAAGTTGATCTCACAGTTAATGGACTGCTCTGTAGATATAAAACCCAAAGAAGGGGAAAGTGTTCAGGTCACCCAGAAAAAGACACATTGTTCAATGGATTCACTTGCCAGTTGGTATATGACTGTCACACAGGTAAACTGAGGATTTTTTTATAGAAAATTGGCATATGGGACTCGGAATTATATTAGTCTACTTTTTTGTTCTAATAAGCATATGTTTATGCCCCCTAGGTATCAATTTAATGATACTTTTTTCTAAGGTTACTAGAATTAAAAGATGTTCTTTTATTAGTATGCAGCCTAATTTCTGGTTAGGGCTTAGGGTCTTACAGTGACTTATTTGTGGAGAATCATCTAGTGACAAAAAGAAAGTATCAGGAGTTTGTTCTGTTTTAGATTCTATCTCTAGCATCAAGTATAACTTTAATATATTATCTTTTAAGTTCTTCAGTATTTACTTTTGTACAGTAGAACCACACTACCAGGTCCCATTGTCAATTTAGTCCTGTGGGGAATAATAATGTGTTATTTTTTAGCAGTGTAATTCGTTCCATTCTTAGAGTTCTTGTGGAATCTGCTCTTTAAGTAAAATATATTTGACAAATGCCTAAAATTAAATTTTATTCTGACAGTTTGTTGAAAACTGGATGATTCCTATGTAACTGCACTGTAAAACTACAGCCTTAATTTATAATGCTGTGTAAATAGATAGTATGGGCAAAAAAATACTGTGGTGACATTTTCCAATCAATGTTTTTGCTGAAGTCAACATAAATGAAGTTTTGTTTTCCTTTGTATAGAGGCTAAACTAGGTCTAATGCCTACCCAAAATACCTTCATTTGATCAACAATTTCTGATTTTCTAGAAATCAAACACTACTTCCAGTTATCATCTAGATAAACCAGATGATATTTCGGGCCCTTTTCAAGGTTGAATGTCACAGTAGCAGAGCAGCAAGTCACATGTTTATTATGCTTTTTAATTAAAAATACTAACTTTCTACCAACAGAAAAATAAGTTTGTAGAAAATTCTCTCCTGTTCCTATGTTTTTCTTGTCATTTTCTCAGCAGAAAATATAAATACTTCATGAGTTACAGATTTCACTGAAGCTTTTTCTTACTATTATTCCCATGTCTGATACAGAAAGATTCTACTAGAAGCTATTGAAGTGGATTTCTCTTATTATGTGGAAAAAAAAATAAAACAAAACACTGTCATTGTGAAATATACAGGGAAATAAGTCAGTATGATATAGCATTGTAGTCTTGTTTGAGTGGTGAGGCTTACTTTTAACTCTTTCTTTCCACAATGACTTAAAAGAAGACAGATCAAAAAATGCCAACCAAAATGAGGACTAGTCAATGGCAGTCTCCTCCTGTTGTGCTTATCTTAAAGGATATGGAAAGCTTCACCACAAAAGTACTTCAAGACTTCATAACGATTACCAGGTAGATGGTGTGTCACTTGGCTTTTTATGCAAAATTCTCTTTTTGTGTTAAGAAAATGTTACTTTTCACTTAAAAAGTATAATCGTTCTAAGGCCAACTTTGTGGATTTCAAACTGCTTTAAGTCCTTTATAATTGAATGTTCAAAGACCTCTTATCAGATTTTTCATTTGCTTTTTAACTCAAGAGTGAAAAAGTTACAGCCTATTCCTCGTTTCCCACCCTCAACCCCAACTCCTCACCACCTAGTATTGGAGATGGAACTCAGAGCCTTCGCACACAGCTACCTACCTCCTCAGCCCCTGTTTTCTATTTTGAAACAGGGTCTCACTAAGTCACTAAGTTTCGTGGACTACTGCCTGGACTTGAACTTGAACTTGGAGTCCTCTTGCCCAGGCTTCCCAGAATGTTAGCCTGTTTTTAATTAACATGATAATACACTACAAAATGTAGTTTATCTCATCAAGATTGTCTGTCTCTTACTTGAGTCCATTAAATGAATGAACTGTCACAGGTTGAGATACTTTTATCGGGCCTTATTTTTTGACACAGAAGAGGCTCAAGATTGCATATAGCTCTTCTTACCAAGAATATTTTCTGAATAACATGTTCATACAATATTTTTAGAGAAAAACTACTTTCACAGTATTACTGGTTCTTCCAGGAAGAGCCTGGAAGGAGTCAAAATTAAAGTAACTACATTGTAAAATCACATCAAATGCATTTCCTGTGGCATTATCTTTTGGAATGTAATGAATGTACTTTGGTATCTCCTATATGTGAATTTGCTTTCTTAGGTATTGCTACACTTGCTTAAAGCTATGTTGAATTATAATTTACTAACATACTAAAAATTCTTGTTTTGACAATGTAGGTTGTTTTCCCCAATCAACTCACAGTTCTAGACCCTAAGACTTTTTTTAGTGGGTTTTTGTTTGGAGGGATGTCCATGCTGGGAATTGAACCCCAGGGCTCGTGAACAATAGGCCCTGCCTGTCCTAGGGCTTGTCTTAATGCTAACACTGAACAGCTTACTGTAGTGGGAAAGTGCCTAGTACAGTGTAAGTGACAAAAAAAGAAAAAAAGACCCTGCGTCTTTAGGAGCTAAGATTTGGGACTACTTTAACTATCAAAAATTAAAAAGAATTTAAAACAGAAAGAGAACCCAGGTGCTTTACACCTATGTAGGTAGAACTACAAACAGCTAGAATACTAAAAAACAGTCACTCATGAGAAAGAACAGAAAAAAATCAACCATGATACAGATGACTCTGACTTGCAATAGCCCTCAAAAATAATAGCTTTATTCCATAATAGAAGTCTTTTGTGTTTAATACGCTTGGGATAAGAATGTAAGAAGGGTTGTAACATTTTTTAATGATGTACATTAAAAAGACATCTTATAGCTGGGCATAGTGGCACATGCTTGTAATCCCACCATGATGGGAGACCAAAGAAGGAGAGTCATAATTGCAAGCCCTGGCTAGATAATTTAGCAATTTAGAGAGACCCTGTCTCTCTCTCTCTCTTTCACACACACACACACACACACACACATACACAAATGTTTTACATATGTGTAAACAGTTTCCTAACTCTTGGCTATTACATCTGTATAACATAGTGTCTATCACAAATGACTATAAATAGAATACATTCCTTCGAAAATTAATGAGCTTCATGTTACTGAACTCTGAAAGCAAAGACTGGATGGCCAACTATGAGGAATAGTGTAGGTCAGACTTTGGATGCGAAGTTAATCAAATGTGTCTTAACCCATTTTAAAACAATTAAAAATGAATATCCTTAAGGAATGTACTTGATCTTTCATAATCTGTATTCCTGTTTATAAAGTAAAAGGATGAAGCTAGACATGATGATACACACTATAATCCAGCACTCTGGGTCTCAGAGGCAGTTTGAACCTCGGATTGCAAGTTTGAGCCTAGCATGGGCAACTTTCTGACTTAGGCAGACACCGTCTCAAAATAAAAATTTTAAAAGGGCTGCAGATTGACAGACACAAAATTTCTGGTGTCACAAACAATATAAACATACTGTGGAAGTATCTCGGCAAGAGTTTACTTCTGCAGAAGGGTGCATGACTGAGTTAAGCAAAGCCAGCCAGCACACAATAAGTAGTCTGCTGGGTTTTTATTTCCTGTCCTGTGACACTGTTGTCACTGCCGTGCTCCCTTGGTAAGGGGCATGGCCTTAGAGTTGGCTAGTTCTTAAATTGTCCTAGTTGCTGGGCAGAGCAGATCCTGTGACTCAGGAATCTTTTTGTTATACACAAAATTTATGGTAGGTAGACTGGCATGTGGCCCTTTGTCTTAGATTGTCTTTCTAAGGAATGGTGAAACAACCTGGTATACATTTTATAAAAATACGGTTTTACAGAAAAAGAGATTCATATAAAATGGATTTTCCCTAAATATCCCCTTTGACAGAAAAAGACTATCTTTCTCATGAGATAGCTCAGTGCAAAAGCCCTGCATTCAATCCCTAGTACTGTTAAAAAAAAAAAAAGTTTTTTTAAGGGTACATTAATAAATTGATTTCACAATTAGAACAAGAAATAACAAGGTTTGAATTACTTTAACAAGAAAATGAATGACCTAGAAAGTTTTAGTACTGTATTTTCAAATGATGCTCATTAGCAGTCTTACAAAGTGGACCTTAAAATAAAGCTAGTTGTATCTTCAAATATGAATTGAAATATATTTGCTAAAGAAACTTCACCTTTTGTTTCTTTCTTTAAAAACTAGTCAACATCTACATGAATTTCCACTAATACTGGTTTTTGGAATCGCCACATCTATTATTATCCACCGATTGCTGCCTCATGCAGTCTCATCTCTGTTATGTATAGAACTGTTCCAGTCTTTGTCTTGCAAAGAGCACCTGACTACAGTCCTTGACAAGGTAAAAAGAAAAAGTTACCAGTGACCTAGGATGAAAATAAAACTGCCAGAAATAGATTGTACATATAAATGTTAATGATAAACCTCTATTTCCCAGAGTATTATAATAACTGTATTCCTTTACATATTTTAATATTTTTATGTAACAATTATATAATCTTAGGATGAATTTGCATAGAATTTGTCTCTTCAAGTCAAAGACAAGCTTCATAAAAAGAATTATTATGTCTATGTATTTGTATCTTTTATTACTCAGAAAATTAAAGGCTTTTAAAATAAATTTTTATAAAATTTATAGACTTCCCAGTACAATATCAGTGTATTTTGATTTTAAATTTTATAGAAAATAATTTGAGGTTTGCAATAAAATCTTTCTTAACTGGCAGTCATGCTGCTCTTGACAACAAATACTGAAAATTTCTCAAATCTTAGCTACTATAATGTTTCTATCTAAAAAGAAATACAATTTTTTTGTGTGGGGGGGGTGGTGTTAGGAATTGAACTTAAGGGATACTGTACACTAAGCTACATTCCCAGTCCACCTGTCCATCTGTCCATCCATCCTTCCTTCCTTTATTTAATTTTGAGAACAGGAACTCACCACGTTGCCCAGGTTGACCTCAAAGTTGTAACCCTCCGACTTCAGCCTGCCAAGTATTTGGGATTACAGGTGTGAGCCACCTTGCTGACAAAATGTTGAACTTCCACAAGTTTAGTGTTGAATTTCCACATATTTTTCCTATACTCTTTTAAACTATATTTATGTTGGTTGGATAAGGTAAACTATGACACTTACATACTAAGCACTTAAAGAATTTTTCCATAAGTGATAATACACCTAATCTAGTGACCCTTTAGGGATAGTTTTTTCACCTATAACATTTAACATTTCATGGTGATAGTCAAATTTAGTTGCCTTCTGTCATTTTTTTTTTCTTTTCAAGAAGCCTAGTATGAGCCAGATGTGGTACCACATACCTATAATATCAACTACTAGAGAGGCAGAGGCAGGAGAATCACATGTTCAGGGACAAGCTGGGCAACTTAATGAGACTCTCTCCAAAATAGAATTGCTTTTAAATTTTTTAAAATTTTATTTTAAAGAGGATAAAACAATAAAACCAATCAAAGCAAACCAGTGTAAGTGATACAGGACTTCAAAACATTACCATAATGCCTTTTGATGTCTTCAAAATAGCTACAGATAACTTTGGACATAGTAAAAATCAAACAGAACAGAATAGAATAGAAACAATAAAAACAGACAATGAATGCAATTAAGGACTTCAGAATAAGCCAATAGTAAATCCAAAATGGCTACTATAATATATCTTGCTATCTTTGAAATAGCTGCTCCTGCCATCGGATTTAACATAATCAAACAAGACAAAAGAGAATAAAACCCAACCCAACAAAACAATGGAAAT
>RJWT010035576.1:0-13449 GCA_004365215.1 Cuniculus paca | reverse complement strand
CTTAACGGATATCATTGCTTTTTCTGTTGAAAATTTAAAATATCTTGTGGGTTCGCTGGACCAATCTGAGATACTTTGGGTAACAAGTTAGAAACCACAAGTTTGTGTTCTGCTTTCTCATACCTTGTCTTCATCTATCAAGAGATACTTTGCATTCTATGCTCATCACCAGCATGCTTTGCTGTCTTTCTTCCTGGACTGAATCTGCAAACTGTGTAAGAAAAGGACCAGGTCCCTTCACTAATCATTTCATCCATTATACCCTGCATAATTTGTGGCAGGTGTTCAGTAATGAGCTGCTGAATTAACCCAAATTATGAATGGGTTAATCTAATTAGTCATTGTGTACAGTGCTGATTTAGCTGCATATATTCTTCAAATTCTAAGTTAATTTCTGGCATTTTATTTTACTGAAGGCATCTTAATTGTCCATGTGAAATCAGTAGCAATATATAAACAGTATAAATGCAAGTGCTTAAAAATATTTTTTAGTTCTGTGTAAGAGGAGATGGGGGAATTAAAAGAACAATCTGTTTGAATAATTTTTAAGGGGGTTGTGGGAGAGATGAGAATAATAAATATAAATTAAAATTCACCCAATGATATTTTTATTCTTTCAGCAACTCTAGGAGGTATGATGCAAAACAAACTACTCTCAAATTCAGTGGTTTAAAACAGTATTTATGTATTTTTAAATCTCTCGTGGTCAGTGGGATGTCTGATTCATTTTTCTGCTCAGTGTGTTATGAGCTGCAAGATACTGGGACATCTGCATTCACCTGGGGGCTTGATTGGCTGGAATGTCTAAGAGGTCTCTGTTGATGCTGGTTGATGGCTGTGAGCTCAGCAGAGACTGTACCAGAACACCTATATGTGGTCTCTGTGTGGCTGTGGAACTTCTAACAGCATGGTGGTTGGACTCAGAGAGGGAACATAACCAAGACAAATGTTCCGAGAGACTTAGGTGACTGTCACAGGCTTCTTATGACCTAGCCTCAGACATGAGAGAATTTCAGTGCTGCTACATTGTACTTTCAAAGGCAAGTCAAGAAGCTAGCACAGACTCAAGGAAAGAGGAATTAGACTCTGTCATTTACTACATAACAGGCAGTATGCATAGGTAGGGAACAAAATGTGATGGTCAGCCTTTGTTATCTGCTACATGAATGTATTACTATTTTTCCTATTTTAGAAATGGGAAGATAGATTTATGGGGATATTAGTAACTTAGTTTTGAAGTTGATTAGTTCAGGAGTCAGAAATCTAACTCAGAGAATTTGTTGCTAGCACCTCTACTCTTGTATCACAATCCAGGAGTGTCTCATATGCAGACAGTACTATTCTCTCCTCTCTCACTCTGTCTCTGTCTCTCCTCTGCCTCTTTCTCAATACTACTCTTCTCTCTCTCTCTCCCCACCTCTCACCTTTCTCTTTCTCTCTCTCAATACTATTCTCTGTCTCTGTCTCTGTCTGTCTCTCACACACATGCACATGCACATGCTCATTATATTGTATATTTAGGCTTAATTATGGTAATGTTGTCTAAAATCAGAATAATACTTTGCTTTTGCATAGTTTGAATTCACATTGTTATATTTAGTAATGAGGTGAAAATTTTCTTTAGTAATTTCATTTTGAAATAATGTTAAATTTACAAAGGCATTACAAAGATAGTACAAAATGATCCAGTATACATTTACACAGTTTCTCTTCATGCTTATGTAATCATCATACTTTTATCAAAAGTCATAAACTTACATTGATAAATACTCTCCAACTAATGACAGATTTCATTTGTTAAACGGTCTTGGTAAGGTCTCAAGGTGAGTGATGAGAAATAACTCTAAAAAGTGTAAAATGTCTTTATTTTTTTCCAGTGTATATGGAAGAATCTCTTTAAAATTTGAGTAAAGTGGTGGGAATATTTTAGACTCTAAATAGCAGAATTGCTAATGAGAATGACGATGATGATGATGGTGATGATATTGATGATTGTAGCAGGAGCACTGAAATTTCCTGTGGTTCTGTGCTTACAACAATCCAGTGAGACAGATGCCATTGTTACTAGATTTTAGAATTGAGAAATCTGAGTTCTCATGACTTGCCCTCTGCTCATGGTCATTATGCTATCCAATCGTTGAATATATATGAAAGTGGAGATGATACTGTAATGATGATACTGTGCTTCAAAAAAAAGAGTTCAAAATTTATGGAGGAGAAGAGATTAGAAGTCAGTAAAGAAGTGCTTACAGCAAATTACACATCTTTTTTTAGAATCAGATACTTGATGGAATGATAGGGACATGAGGAGAATGGCTGAGGGCTCTGGCAGAACTTGGTGACCAAGAACTGGTAGAGGCAGTGAATGTAGGAGGGGCCCAAATCACCTGTTTTGATCTTTGGTAGCAAGGTGAAAAATAGGTCTTACACTATCAATTAAAAGATGAATTATAAACAGAGCATTAGTCTCTGGATGGCTATTTTTATACTGTGCATCCAGAGTTCCAAAGCCTTCGTAAATGTGAATGTAAATCTCAAGTGAAACATGAAGATTGTCAAGGAAAACTATTTTAGCTATGCGTTCTTTGGTTTACCTTTTTTTAATTTTTGTCAATAGAATGAAGGTTGATCTTTGAGTTCTCTTCTCTCACCATACCTTCCCTTATAAATTCAAGGCATCAAAATATCCTGCTTGAGTTTCTTCAGACCACTCAGGTCTCTAATAGAAAAATGTATGTGCTCATATGATCTTCTTTTCCCACTATGGGTGGTGAGTGATGTTATTAAAACTAAAGAAACTGATGTGATTATCAGCATTATGTTACATTTTATTTTTATCATGATGCATTTTTTTATACATCTCTGAGTTATTCATTGTTATTGGCAATGAAAAATAAATTTAGTTTCCTGTGTCTCCTAGCACCTTTCCTTTCCAATTGATTGATTACTTCTAAGATTTTTAAGTTCCTCTACTATATTATATTTTATGCACTTTTATGATTTAGCCTGGGTAATCTGAGCAGTTAGAATTTGGGTTTTTGGTTAGCCTTTCCTTTTGGAAATATCTGTAACCACCCAATAAAATAAACATAGCTACATATGACTGACTGAAAATTATCTAAATTTAGACATAAGGGACACGATAAGGACTGATAGCGAAATTTGTTTTCTTGCTTTTTTAAAGCTTTGTAGTATCTAGATATTCTAGGTATTGTTTAAAACAATATTTTGTGTGTGTAAAAATTCCATTTATTAAAAACTAAGATTATTTTAAGATATATTATTGATAAATACTAACTTACTAAGCAAGGATAGTAGTGTGGACAAAATACGATCTTGAATATACATGTGTTGAATGTGACACACTATTGCTGTGGTTTGGATGTGATTTGTTTCCTAAGAATTTACGTATTTGAAACTTGGTTCCCTATGTGAGGACGTTAAAATGTGGTAAGACTTCTAAGGAGTGGAGCCTAATGGGAAGTAGCAAGACTGATTGCCCCCTGCACACTTTCCTTTCCTGCCTGGAAATGTAAACGCTCCTTCTTGCCCGTGAACTGTCTATTGCAATGCTGTTTTCCATGATGTGATGCGGTCCAGGGTCCTTGCAAGAACTAACACCATGCTGTTAGGACTTTCAGCCTCCAAGTTGTAAGCTAGATAAATCTCCCTTCTTCACAAATTATTCAGTTTATGATATTTTATTATAGACACAGAAACTTGTTTAATGTAACTATGTTATTTAATTCTTAACACATCAGCATACTAGCTCTTCATTCAATTAACAGGTATTTGTTAAATGCCTGATCTGTGCCAACCACTTAGGATGAACAAAAACCAGAAGTCTGTGTGATTTTATATAGGTACTATTTTTTTCACAGAGTTAGAAATCTGAGGCTCATACAAGTAATTTATCCAGAATTAGAGCACAAATTCCAATACCATTACTTTTTGTAACTACACATTTTTTTATTGGATATGCTATTCTCTCTAAGATATTGTATGTTTGTAAAGTTTTGTTACGTTTTTCAAAATGAATGCACATATATTAACTCACATAAAGTGTGGTAAACTTGAACTCATAAATTTTTCTTTTTCTATCAATTTACCTTCATGTTTTCTTACCAAGAATATATGAAGTTAGGTAAAACAGTCATACTTCAATCAGAATGATGTATCTATTGTTAAAGGGAGGGAATCACAGAATTGTTAAAATTTATTGCACTTAATGGAAATGTACTTTATAATTTGTTAGCGAATCTTCAGTGTTTGTTTTCAGAGATGTATATAACAGACAGTCTCTGATTGAGCATCGTGACAGTAGCTTTTGTTCTTGAGAACCGTGGGACCCAGGACACTATGACAGAACACTGTCTGCATTAGGCAAACACACATTCATATTGCTCCATGTAAAGCCATCAACTAGACTGAAAATCACCAGAATGTTACTATAGAGATAATAGGCTGAATAGTATGTTCTAAGTTTTACTGTGTAATATCATGTGCTTTTGAAAAGAATCCAGTAAGTCTGCATAGATTGACTGGGAGGATGGGCAGTCTATAAATAAATCCAAAACAAAACAGAAACCACTGCATGCACATGATAATTTAAAAATATTTTTATAAAGTAATATTTACAGAGATTTACTACATCAATATACAGTAATATTTATAGGGACTTACGCATCAAGTGGGTAGCAATGAATACAGTAAACTCAGTGCTTTATTTATTTATACTGAGTATTGAACGCAAGGTTGCTCTAAGCTAGAACTACAACCCCAGGCTTTTTTTTTTTTTTTTTTTGAGACTTGATCTCACTGAATTGCTCAGGATGTCTTCAGACTGGAAGTCCTACTTCCTCACTGCCCCAGGCTTGCTCAGTGAGATTTAAACAGGCAGTATCAGGAGAAGTAGTGGTATTTCCAAGGATAGGCAGAGACCTGAAGTGGGTGAAGCAGAATAAAGATAACATGGAAACATTCTTCCGTTATTTTGCAAACATTTTTGGGAATGTAGTAGCTTACTAGTAAGTTATTTACTTCTAATAGTTTAGTGGTTTTTTTGGGTCATCATTTTAAATACTGAGTTGGGCAATTAATGTCAAACTTTGGCAATTTGACAAATGCTAGGGACAGATATCAAATTTGAATTTTAAATAGTACCCAACTATCATGGAATAAGGCTAATATATACATCTTAGACTTAAGTATTTCATACCCTGTTAGGATAATTTTTCCAATAATAAACTTAAGTCTCATAAAAAAATGCTTTTGGACCTGCCCTTCTAGTAATTGAGGTATTATCTAAGAATGTTTTATTATTACATGTCTGTCACATATAATAATTACATTCACCTTAGAAAATTTGCTATATATATATATATATATATATATATATATATATATGCCATTACTAGGGACCCTTGGGGAGGAGAAAGAGTTCTGGAGATGGCGTGGCACCAAACAGAAAGTACACTGAATTTCATACAGTTTGAATGGGATTAAGCTGGGACAGAAGCCTGGCATGATGGCATGCACCTGTAAACACACCTATTTGGAAAGTCAAGACAACTTTGGTAGACCCTGTCACAAAACAGAGAAAAGCATACATTTAAAAAGGGAGGGGAGGAGGGCTATGGTGTAATAGCAGCAGAGTGCCCTTGGCCTCAGTCATTGCTGCCTGCAGCACTGACTGACTGTATACACACACACACACACACACACATACACATATATGTCTCACATCTTTATCATGATTATTTTTGGTACATCTAAGACAGGAAATGGGGAAAGATAAACAAATTAGGTGCAGATGTGTGCGCCATTATGTTACAAAAATAGGGATAAAAAAGGCAATACTAAAAAAAAGTAGTTTACCCGGGGGATCTAGGTCAGCGGCCTAAGCACCTGCCTGGCAATCGTGAGGTCATGAGTTCAATCCGCAGTGCCACAAAAAAAAAAACAAAAAAAAAAGTAAGCAGTTTACATAATTATTCTCTAGAAATGAAGAGGAATTAAAGGAGAAATTAAAGACATTCTTTAAATGTCAAACTGTCTTTATAAGGGTAAGCTCTAGTTGATCTTTAAAGTATATAAGGGTATATGGTATATAATCTGAAGCGCTTACTGTTTCATTAATTATTCTCCAAAGTCTTCTATCACAAAATGAGATCTATTTTTCTCTAAAAGAAAGTAAATAAACTCCTAAGATCTTCATCATCTATAGATTTTTGGATACAAAAATACCAAAGTTTTAATAACAACAAATAAAAGATTAGTGTGGTTTAAAAAATTTGTGCTAATTTAAAATCAGTAAATTGTGTTCCAGATTCATAATGATGTTATTGTCTAATTAAAAATTGATGATGAGGGCCAGGGATTTAGCCCAGTGGTTCAGGTGCTTGCCTGGTAAGCATGAGGTCATGAGTTCAATTCCCAGTACAAAAAAAAAAAAAATTTTTTTTTACTATGTCACTAACTATAATTATAAAAGACTAGTACTGTAACTTATAAGTGGATACCATACATTTATTTATAGAGAATCTTTTTATTGTCATACTTTATTAAGTTTATAAAGAATGTTCTCTAAAGCACATGTCTAGGTTACTCCCTCTTTTCTGAAACATAGTACATGATACCCACAAGTTAAAGGAGGAAAGATGTATTTTGGCTCCATCTTGGTTACTTTTCTCTTGTTGCCGAGACAAAATACCGAACACCCAAAATTAGGGAAGGGAAGGTTTATTTCTTACAGTTTGGAGGTTTCAGTCCATAACCCAACTGGCTCCAAGGAAGGGTGGTGTGGCTGAGGGGCAGCTGTGCATGGCAGCCCACAAGCAGCAAGAGCCAACAGCAAGAAGAAGAGGGGCAAAAGAGAGAGAGAGAGAACATGCCTTCTTCCCTCCCTTATATAGTATGCAGGCTCCACCCCTGGATGGGTGCAGCACTCACACCGATAATCCCAGTGCTAAACCCAGTGCTAGACCCAGTGCTAAACCCACTGCTAAACCCAGCACTAAACCCAGCGCTAGCAATGAATCAACCACAAATGCTAGATTCAGCCGCTTCCATGACTACATGAGGCTTGAGGGGGGCCACCTATATACAAACCGTAACAGGCTCACAGTCTTTAGAGGTTTCGGTCCATAGCGAGCTGACTCCAAACCTGGGTGGCTTGGCAGAGGGGGTTCTCATGGCATAGTAGGCAAGAAGCAGGAAAACTTCCCTTTTTTCCCCCTTTTTATTCCATCCAGGCTGCAAGGCTACTGGTTGGCACCACTCACACCCAAAGTGGGTCTTTCCTCTTTAGGAGATTCAAATGTCCATACCCAAAATTGTGCTAAATCCATCCATGGACTAATCTGGTATCACACACTCATGATTCAGTATCACATGCTCACGATCCAGTCACTCCAAAAAATTCCACCTATAGACCTATGATGCTTTGGTTTATTTATTTTTGTTTTTGCTTGGAGACATGGTCTTTATGTATTCAGGTTGGCCTTGACTCATATTTAGTGCTGGCTAGCCTCGAATTTTCAGAGAACCTCCTGCCTCAGTCTCCAGAGTGCTGGGATTACAGGCATATGCCACCACACCTGGCTGGGGCTATTTTTAACAAAGACAATAAATAAAACCTATTTTTTCATCATGTCCAGCTAATACACAAAGCTCATAATCAAGCTAGTCTCACAACTATTAGTTGCTAGAACTGGGACTCAAATCCAGAATTCTGTTTCTCCAAAAGCCATGTTCATGTAATTGCTTACTCACTATGTTATGTTTGCTTTCCCAGCCTTCTTGCAGTCTTCTCCCACTCAAATAGCCATGGCCCTTTGGACAGTCAAATTTAAATGGAGGAATATCTATCTATCTATCTATAAATAAATAATATATAAATTTAATATATATATTTAAAATATATTATATATATATTTTTTGCTTTATGAGAAAAATAGTTTCTTTAATTAGTCCTGGCTGGTGGCACTTGATTTGACTTGGGTATTCTGGGCTTGATAACATGTACATTCCTATGCTTACCTCAAAATGGGTTTTACCATTTCAATGCAAACACATTCATTTTGCCTTCCTTTCTAAGACCTCTACTTCTTTGTGTATATTGAAATATATTAGGATATTTTGAAAACATGATGGGGAGTATATGACTACTATATGAAACGGATAGTGAACTTTAGTTAGGACAGTAAAGCTTTATGAGGAAATAAAATGGACTGTGAAACTAAACATTATTCAAGTGAAGATTGCCTATTAGTGAAACTGATTTCTCAGGCCAACTTCTTAGCTGTCGCTACGCTTTGTCCTGCTTCTCAGATCCATGTTTGAATATATTAAAGATTGGATAAGTTAAAAGATGCTCAGAGATCCTTTGAACACCTGACTTTTTTGGCAGCTGCTCAATTTTGACATCATGAAGTGGTACAGTTTGCTCTTTCAGCACTGAGTTTCTGGTCCTCCTTCCTAATCCCCCCCTCACATCAAGGTTGGCGAAGTCTTTGTTTGAAAGCCAAGTGGCAAGATACATTTGCCCTTACTGTCTGTTATATGAAAAAGGGACATTAACCTAATTTTCCATAGAATTTGCATATAAATTGACTTAACACAGGGGGAAAGTCAGTTCAAACTGGGCCACATTTAGTGCAGACTCTGTACAATATTGAATTGAAAGTTGTCTCTGACTAAAGGCTCTTGCCATAGACCTCTTTGAAAGACTTTTCAATCAAAGGGTTGTCCCTTTTCATAAACCTCTGGTTTCAACTTATGGCAATTTTCATGGTAGTGCTCAAACCACAAATTAATAGTGATGTCAGGAACATTGCACTCTTAGCTTTTTATAATCTGTAAGTTTCCCTTGAACTTCGTGTCAACTGACTCGTGTATTTTGACATTTTTACTTTTTTCTCAAGGTTTCCTCCTTAGTATGCTAGCCCAGTGTCAGTGTACACAGAATAAAATATAACCTCTTTTCCTTGTGCTTTCATTACACTGTGTATGTTGATTCACAGTGGAAAAATGGCTCTTTCTTACCAAAATTTGACTTGGCCTTTCTGAAGTGAGTCAATTTTTGCAGTGTGTTTTCCACATGACTTACTTTATATTAACTTGTGTATTATTGTATAACACCAGAAATTTTCTTCACTCCTCTCTTTTAAGGATGTGGACATTTAATAGATAGTCCCTTAAAAGCACATGCAAGGCATTTGAGAGGGAAGATCCCAGTTTGTTCCCTCCCCTCCATTTAATTAGTTGTTTTTTCTCACTTCATTTCGCATATAAAATCCTTGGTAGTAGACTGAAGATGATAAAAATTATTAAGAGACTGAAACAGTATTTGAGTTAATGGAAAAAAATATAAGGCCTGGGATATAGCTCCGCAGTTCAAACGCCTGCCTGGCAAGCGCAAAGTCCTGAGTTTGTTTACTTTGCCAATCATGACTCTGGAGAAACACCATTTTGCATAAAACAGACAAAACATTTTTTTCTTATGTGTTCTTTGGTGCCAGTGAAATAGCTAGGGGCCTCGTCATTGTTTTTTCACCTGTTTCAGATAACTATCTTCAACTTCTTGAAATTTTTGAAGTTTATACTGTTTATTTGACACAAAAATATTTCTCTCAACTGTAAATGTTTTGGACATATTACTTTTATATAGCCTTGCAGAGTTGTAGAACACCAAAGCTTTCAGCCTACAAGTCAAAATTGATATGGATCTTAATATTCTCAGCCTTGGAAAATTTTACACTCTTGCTTGCAACAGACTGTAAAAATGTTACTGCATAATCTGGTCGTCACCTTATATCTTGTCTTAATGTCCATATCTACAAATGTTTTAATTCAAAACCTGAGGTCATGGTGTTCATTTAAAAATTATTTCACGGATATTTTTGTTAAAATAGAGCAAGCAAACAAAGTTCAACCTATTAAAAAATGCTGAAGAATGTATTTTTAAATGTTGTATCATTTTGATAAACTCAGACATAGAAAATAGATGTATATAATTTTAAAGTGATTCATTGAGCATTTCTTATTAAAATGCCTTTGACAAGATTAAATTTTTAATTAATTGTAGCTTAATGGTTCATTATAGGAATTGACATTATTGTTCTCTATTCATTGTTACAAGGATCTTAACATTATATTGAATACTTTTTATTTTACAGAACGTTTAAAAAATTCATTCGTGATTTAAATTCTTTTGTCTGAAAAGTCAAAGGTTAATCTCTTTCAGTTTCTCCTAGGAACTTAGGAATTACTGGAGTTTATGCCAAAGTAAAATTTTGGAAATTATTTTTTTAAAACTTCATTAGATTCATTTTACATTTGATTTTGTGATGTCCCTGTTTTTAAACATGGATTTTTAGTATTTCTGCAGCAGCAATAATAGTATTGGAGATTGACAAGAGAATTGACATACTCTGAGGGAAGATTTTATACAAATATGATTAATAAGCCTACCGGTATTTTAAAATAATTGACAGTTGAATTTTATTCGATACTGTTATCAATCCAATAGTTAATTACTGACCATATTAGAGACTAATGGTACAAAAGAGAGAAACAGAAGATAAAATTTTTCTTCAGTTGGCTTTCTATGCATTAATGAGACCCTGTTTTTACTATACAAGTAACTAAATTGAAAATAATGCTATGGATAGAAGTAAGGACTGCATAATTTGTCTTTCATAAATATGGAATCTGGATTTTTAATTTTGCTGAATAATTTTGAGCTGTACTGGTCAAATTTGCTAGAATTAGGTTCAATCACTTCATATGTAGATTAAAGAAATAATTAAGGAAATTTTATTTACTCCATTCTAGTTAATTTATTTTCAAGGATATATTTTTAAAACTGTTCATGAAATGGTCCATAACTTGGTTTTGCATTATTTGCATATTGATAATTTTTATTTTTATTTTTATTTTTAGAGGAAGGGATTGTTTTTTAATCCATTCTTCAGATTTTTCAGATCCAGATTTCTTCTTCAGACTGTGCACTGAAATGAAAGCTCAGGCAAGCCTTTTGTCTGGAGATAACTATAGCTTGTACACCAGCTATTACTGTGTTTCCATGGAAACTGTGCAGGACTCTGAGGTGTACAGGTTTTGGTCTAACAATGCATAATGATAGCCAATCAGAGTTTCACTCTCTTTTGAATTCTTCAATATATAATTGTGGTTTCTGTTCTCCAAAGAATCTAAATAAAATTTCATAAATTTCCCCACAATGTCATAATACATAGATGACATTTAGTATCAAATTAGTACTTATACAGTATTAGTGTTACTATTATTATTACAGATCAGTTTGTAAATACAAAATCAACATTTACCTTGAGAATTCATTCTATAGCAGATAAAAACATAATCCTTATATTTGAATATTGAAATTTTATTTCTTTTCTCATTTCTAATGTCTATGTCAAAGAGGCTCTCCTATTTTCTGTATTTGCTGTGGAGATGCAATATCAAATCTGGAAATAGCTCCAGGGTAAGGTATTTTTCCTGTTTAAGACTTACATGTGGTGATTTTATTCCTTGACATGTCATGGTGATGGTAAGCCTGAAACACAGAAAATCAGTCTCCTGAAAACTCAAGGAATTTTTTCTATATGTTCCACAGCTCGTAAACATTGGGCTGGTAAACACATGAGCTGATGGAGAATGTCCACAGAAGGAGGTTTTCAGTATGCAGCTTTACAACAGTGGTTTCATTCAGGAACTGTGATAAACAAGAGGATTCAGAAGAAAGTTATGATGCTTTGATCTGTAATCAAAGTTACTTTATGTTAATTGGAATTTGCCTGCTTCTGTTTGATTTTAGAATACTGGATAATCATGTTTTCCCTTTCATTGTGATCCTCCTTTTTTAAGGTATAAAAGTAGATGAATTAAAAAGTATGGAAATGTGCGCATGATTATAAAAAAGAGAAAAAAAAGCAAGATGAATGCAGAACCCAAGAGATGTGAAAAATGAAACTATAGTTTGTTCTGCGTTTTCTATTCATTTCATTGTTAGTTCTTTTTAAAAATTTTTTTACTTAAAACAATAAAAACAATGATACAGAATTTCAAAACAAGAAAATAGGAAATTAATGGTTAATATATTGCGTGTTGTTATCTTCAAAGTAGTTGCTCAGATTACAAAATATAGGCACCAAAAATTTCTTTTTTTATTTCTTTCCTCCAGGAGTAGATGGAAAGCAGTTAGGAAGAGACCATAGGCTTAAAATTCAGCACAGTATTTTGAAGAAAACATGGTCAATCTAAACAGGGTTGATCTGGATTGGGACACAGGTGGCAGTTTCTTTCACTGAGAACTGTTTGTGACATCTCTGGATGAAACACTGGCAATAAAGGATGTGACAAAGCTCTTAGTCAGTGTTCTACTATTGGAAACATTCAATATTTTTCTCTTATCTTCCTCTTCATCTTTTAAACCTCTTAAGAGTTCAGCCTTTCCTGATGCCTTTATTCTAGCGAAAGCCTCCTTACAAGTATGTGTTGCTCAGGCTTATCACTGTCTTCTCAACTACAAACTAGTATAGATTTAGGATAGCTATAAGAGCAGCATCCTATTTGATTGGCAGATATGCTGAGTTCACCTTAATGGACTGAGAAACTGAATAAATCTCAACAAGAAGGTGTGTGAGATATGTTCATAATATACCCTTTGCTTTTCCTTTAGGACTCCTCTGGAAAGATGAACAGGTATGTACTGAATAGAAGAATGTTGAGTCAATTCTCAGTAATTCACAGGAGAAAATGACAGAGCAAGGGTGTGAAATAAGTCTAGTGGCCTCTCACATCAAGAAAAGTTAATTCAGATTAATGATGAGGTTAATTTATAAGGAAGAAATACAAGGTTTTCACAGCAATTTAGCCAGTAGACTTGATTAGACTGTGGCAAGGTGAATCCATTCCATTCATTCAAAAATTTAGAGAAAGAAGTCCAGGTTGTTTACTATTATAAATATTTATTTCCAGCTTCATACCTGGTGCATGGTAGGAATAATTAATAATTTTAAATTAATGACTAAATAAATGATTTATCTATCTGGGTAGCTGTCATGGCATTGCGATTTCTTTTTCTTTTATTTTTTAATTTGAATTCATGCTTTCATTCTATTTTACATATAAACATCAGCTTTGGCAGTTATGAAAATTCATATGACTGAAAACTGAAAATATTGAAGGCATTAAAAGACCTTAAGTAATAAAAGTGGCAACATTGAATTTCATTATGTAAAAGATTACAATAATGGTTGCAGGGCTGGGATTAGGCAGAAGCAAGTCTGCAGTCATAATCAAAATAATAGAACTTTAGGTAGATACAAGGTGTTACATATTTCTGAGAAATAATGCAAAAATGGTAGATATTTTCAGTAATACTCTCTTTTCTTCTTTCTCTGCTTTTTTTTTTTTCCCACATCA
>RJWT010035574.1:0-13442 GCA_004365215.1 Cuniculus paca | reverse complement strand
GACTTGGCTAGATTAAGAAATTCCTAGTAAATGAGTAAAGAACTCTTCTTAATGTGTCTAGGTAGATCATGAAGGATGAGCTTAGATACTATCCATGGTCTATGGCCACTCATCTGTGGTACTTGTCCCCAGCTTGGCTTTCTTTCTGCCATGATCTGAGAAGCTATGTTTTGCTGTGCTTCTGCTATGTTGTTCTACCTTGGAGCCAGCTGGCCATTGATGGAATCCTCTGAAACCATAAGTCAAATAAATCATTTCCTACTATATGTTGTGAGTGTCAGGTATTTTGTCCATCAATAGGAAAGCTGAGTAATACATGCATCAAAAATTTTCTCCTGCCCTTTTGGTTGATACTTACCAAGGTTAACCCTTGCTTGAATTTCTGTCACTTCATACTAGTTTTGCTTGTTTTTGAACTTCTTGTAAATAGTCATATAAATAGATACTATTGTGTCTGATTTCTTCCATTTGTTATGTGTATAAGATTCATTGATTGTGTTGTATATATCATCAATTTACTCATTTAGTGGAAACTTCAATTTTAATGTAAGTTCTTAATATATACAATGTGTTTCTATTTTTAAAGTTATTACTGTTTTCTCAACTACAAAAAAATCATAATTTCAGAATCATGTATCTAGTTTCCCTGACTCTGCCATGAAATCAATAGCCAAGTCCTGTACACTCTTGTCAGTTAAAACTTCTCCCATTTATCTTCACTTTTCCATTCTCCTTTCCATTGCTCTTATTCAGATCTTATTACTTCACATCTAGAACACTTTTATGAACTTCCCTAGTTCTATAGCCTTTCCTTCAAATATGTCCTCTGGAATCTTAGTAGGGCAACATATTTGTCATGTCACCGACAAGACCTAAAATAATTAACTATTCATTTTTGTTTTATGAAATCAAATATCTTTAAATGCCACCCAAAATCTAACTTTAGTGAACTTCTCTTTTAAAATAAAGGTGTACCTTAAGTAATTTCTGTGTCCTTTACTTCACGTCCTCCAACAGGTGTCATTAACTGTCCTTAGGGCCAGCTTCATTTATCATCCCAACACATAACTCAGGTCCTGCTTCAGTGAGTCATTATCTCAATAACTGCTCCCTCTGTGACCTCTTCTTTTACTGTCATACTTCCTTACTTCTCACTTGGCACACACATTTTATTCTTTTGTGGGCTGTTTGCTAAAATGTTGTGCACTTTTATTTTTCTTTTTAAAACTCTTAAGATGCTCGAAGTTCCCAGAGAGAAATACTTTCCTTTTGTATATTTACATTTGACAGAGAACACCGGGGAGTTTCAAAAACTAATTTAAAAAAATTTTAGAAGAGCATAGATAAAAGTAACAATAGGAAAAATGACAACAGATGATAAACTTTAGCTATCATGTGTGTCTTCTGTGACTAACTGTAATAATGATTCACTAGTGAGGACAGTCAGCATGATAATGTCTTAGATAAAATTCCTGGTAGTCAGTTGAGAAAATGCACTTCAAATAGACATGATTCCAACGCTGTAGATTTGCCATAGATCTTCCACTTGGATCATTCTGCTTTCTTGTCATAGAAATTCCACCCATTGAATCCTAGAAAGATCTCAGGATAATTTAGTATTATATTTGTAATAATTTCCACATGAATACATAAAACCATTACTTGACATTCTTCTGAGAACAAAAGCCTAATAACTGAAAGCACGAAGTTAAAATGAAAGTTCAACAGAATCAACTAGTAGGTTACTGCAGAGACTGTGAAGCATTTAAAAGAAAAGTAGGTCACCTACCTTTTCAGAGGTTACATTTTCATGCATTTGCTTTCTTTTAAAAGCAGAAACATTTAGAGTTTACATATAGAATGAAACTAATAAGCTACTATGAATCAGTACAGTGTGAACAAAATATGATCACTATCAGCCTTTCACTTTTCATACTTTGATAAAGTTACATATCCCAGTATCCACTAGCTGATATGTTGTGACTTCTAACTCACAAACATTACCATAAATGTTTTGAAAGTATAATGCTACCGTACAGGTAATTTTGCTTCTGTGATATTATAACAAGTTGATTTGTAAGATTCTGAAAATAGCACAACCTTCAGAATAAAATGCCTATATGTAATAAAAATGAAAAATTATTATTGATGAAAACCTTTTCCATGCCTCCCTCACATCACACTCCTTGTCTGCTCTTTTTAGAGGTAAGAAAAGAGAATTATATATCCAAATCTCCACAGGGTTTACAAAACTTCTGAGAGTGAAGAGGTGATGTGAAGAAATGGTTCAAAAACAGAATCAGTTGGCAAATACTCTATGTACTTGTCCAATATCTAATTTCTAATTTTAGAATTGGCAGGTGGATATTGAGTTCATGTAAACAATGGAGAAAACTTGGAACTGTAGTTATGTAATGATCATTCTTCCTTTGCTCTCCTTGCTCCCCTACATATAACCTTTCTTATATTTGTTTTTCTGTTCACATTCTTCTTTAAGTATGTTGTTAAACCTAAGACCTCATAAACTAAATCCTTAGGGTTATGAAAAAAGAAAGTGAGGTCATTTTAGAGTTGTGTGGCTAATTTACAATGTGAACACTTTTGAATTTCTCCCATGCTACAGAAACTTTAAAAACTTATCAATAGATTTCTTTGTGACTTTTACTAATGAAGTTGTAAGTTGTTTTTTTTTTCTACCAGTGGTAGGTGTTGAATAATTTGAATGGGAATTTGAAGGTTCCTGGCTTCCAAACCAGCAGGAGTTAAGGCTTAATTGCTTGGAAATACATTTTCATGGCTGATACTGGTAACAGAAAAATGTCTGTATGTCAAGGGGCTCTGCACTAATCAGTTAACCACAACATGTGCCACCCCATGCCTAGGGACAATGTAACTGTTAACAGCTTGAAGCTATTAAAAATGTACCAATTGGAAACTTTCTTATACTTTTTTCACTAATATGCTTCTTCACTCTAAATAAAGGTGTAGAAAAATTTTGTACTTAACTACTCCCAGTGAAAAGGAAAGTACATTCACCTAGATTGAGCTTCGAAACACATTACATTCAGTGCTGTTCATTAAGGTAACACTTTAAAAGTCACTCAATTGCTTATATGCGCTCTCTGTGTCAACTCAAAGGCTGCCTATTAGATCTGGTTACACTCCAGAGACAAGGATTTGATTTCCAGCTCTAGAGATCAGGTCAAAAATTGCAATAACAATTAGTAATTAGTAGTTAGATCTCAATTTACCACATTAGAAGGTCGTTTCTCTGAAGCATTCAGTCTCACAAGAGGAAAGAAATACAGGAGACTGCACTACTAAAGCTTTAAAATCAAGAAAAGGCTGTAGAATCTAAGAATTTGCTTGAAATCTTTAGACTATGTGAAGAATGCATTTCCTTTATATCCTGAAGGAACTTGATGTCCAGTACCTACTTCACATGCAATTAAATGGAAACAGGTTTAAATTAGTTATCGTTTGGACTTCCGTATAATCCTCAGCTTTGAAATGTGTTCAAGACTCCTGGATCTAACACAACAATAGAGCAACAGGGTTGGGTGAGTCTCTATTTCTGGTCCAGATAAGTCTACAGTTTTGAATGTGAAGGTACTTCATTTACTTAAAGGTGCTTCTTGTTCAAGTCTGGAAGATTTGTTGACTTAATGTCTTGCTCTTTGGAAAACAGTGATCATACATGAAACAGAATCATTAATGCCTTTATTACTGCACCCTAAGAGCTTTATGTTCTGAGAGCACTCTACTCCTCCTAGATGTGGTCGTAAAATAGGACCTGAGTCCCTTTCATTTCAGAGCACCTGTAACATTTTCCTCTAGACATGTAAAGGAGCGTTTTTTAAACTTGAGGGAACATTTTTCTTGTTTCCTCAAAGACCTCTTTTTCTCTTATGTCTTATATTTTTCAATATATTAAGATTGTTTGAAAAAAACAAATTTCAAGACATTTTGTAGGTTATACTGCATTTAAATTCATCACATACCTCCTCTGAGGCAACGAAGCACAGGGCTAATGAAGTCTCATACTAAAGTGGAGGGCAAAGGAAAAATAATATAGGCAGAAGAGTGAAACAAATTAATAACACCAAATATTTTCCAGTCATATTTATAGGATCAATATATGAAGAATTCAGAAGCATAGCTTACATGAAATGTTTTAATGATTGCTTTGGAAGTATAATTCAGTTTGAAACAACTTGAATTATTTCTAGGATCAACTAAGTACTAGAAGTTTTAAAGACAAGCATTAATCTTATGCTTATAAAAATGTAGGTGTTATTAATGATTTAAGAAAAATTTTACTACTAGAATCTTTCACAGCAAGTAGCTAGTTTCATAAAAAGGATAGTGAAGTCTTAGCCTGAAAGAGTGAGTTATCTTTATAGAATTTAGAGTTTCAGGAGTTAAACACTTTTGGATAAAAGAAACAAAACCCTTACTTAAGTGACCTAAAGTAATGGAGTTTTATTGTAAGATCTCCAGGATTTTCATATTGTAGGAGTTTACGACCGAATACCTGGTTGTAAGGGAGAGCTAAATAAGAGTTCTTATCTTTGGTTTCCATAATACATACGTTGTTTTACTTGAATTGCATCAATTCTTTACACCTTTAGGTAAAAAGAAATAAAGTGGATAGTAAAAGAATAAACTTGGTAATAGGGTTAGCATTAAGAAAATACTATAAAGTGCTAAACAAAATGACCCAGATTACACCTTTAGCTCCCACACTCTGATGCCATGTACATATTATATAGAAGCCTAATTTTGGTATGGAAATAATTAGCCAATGTAGGCCACTCAGAGATGATACTGATCGTTTCAAGAGAGTCCTAAGAGGAATAATAGGTGTAATTAAAGGTAGGGAAATGGTTTTGAATTTTATATAAATATCCAAAGTAAAATGTACACATTTGACAACTCTAGAATACAGCAAAAGACCTCCTTTAATGACTAGCAATGGACAGACAGGTTGTCTAGGTTACTTTTTTCTCATTGCCAGGACAAAATACCCAACACCCAAAACTGGGAAAGGAAAGGTTTATTTAGCACTGTTTGTGGAGGCTTCAGTTCATAATCAGCTGGCTCTAAAGCAGGGTGGCATGGCACAGGGGCAACACTTCAAGGCAATAGATGACAGCAAAAGAAGAGCAAAAAGGGGTGGGGCAAGCCTCTTTTCCTACCTTATATTGTAAGCAGGCTACCTCCCACACCAGGGTGGGTGTATCACTCCCATCATCTCTCTGCCCTCCTCTTGTGCAGGCTTGGGATGTTTACAAAGTGAGGACCCTGGTCCCCTGTTGAGTCACTTAGTTAAATTTCTAAACTGCTCAAGTTGACACAGTGAACAACATCCTAGGCTGGTAAGGGCATGTCCTCTACACTCTAGGCTGCAGACAGACTGCTAAGTTACTTAGTTAAGCTGTTAGACTTCTTAAATTGACACAATATATCAACCATAACACAATTCAATATGCTTATAATTCATGTTATTATAATTCTATTTTGCCTTACTTATCTACGTAACTATCTAATTAATTGCACAGAAGAAACTATATATTCAGAAAATAGGCAGTCTTTTCTTCCTTATGTCCTGAAATTGCAGTGATCCAAAACCTATTCCACTTTCCTGGTCATCTAACCTGGAATTTAGGTCTGTTCACTAGGGAAAGTTAAAGAGTGAGTAGTGTCCTTAAAGTACAGCAGTAGTTTCTGAAATTCAAGAACATTTTAATATACTGACAATTTTCTGTTACTATATCAGCCAGAAAATCATGTTCTCCTGTAATTAAATTTTATCTCCTGCAGGTTTGAAAATCAAGAACCATCAATTTTCTTATTTTTTAACCTCTTCCTTGGCCCATACCACTATGATTGGGGGCAGAGTGATCTGGTGTAACAAGTATGAAAAGAGGTGACTTCAGTTTTTCCAGTGATGTGGAATTTGAGCAAGACGTTTTCCTCAGAAGCAGTTCTTAATCTGAAAAGCCCTCTGCTGTACTACATGTACATCCCCAGGAAAGGGAGCCCTAAATTAGAGCAACTGAGAAAGAAATCCCATTATATGACAACCAATGGTTGCAAAGTAAAGTTAGTATCTGCGAATTAACTTGAAACCAAAAACATACAGTACATAAAACAAAGAAAATATAATTTCAATATAAAAATTTCTTACATATAGATCCTAGAAGTATAAAAGTAAAGGTTACTTCATTCTAAATATCCTTTGTCAATGTGAATATTGAGAAAAAGACTGTATGGTAACCTTTCAGTCTGTAGTTAATCTATTGAATGAATTCTGGGCTTTCAATATTACCAAGTATTACCTTTAGCACTGACTGTGTGACACCCTCAAGTTACATATTTTTCTCCAGTGGAAAGCATATCCCCACCTCCAAGTGCATAAAGGCAACACAGTAAGTTCTTTTCTACTACATCTTCAGCTTCTAAGTCTTAGTGGTGTTTTCTGCTGACCACAACTTCCATCAGTGTTCCCATCTTGACACTGATAGTCAGACAGAGGTACCTTCCGTCAGTTGTTTAACAACAGTATCTTCTGATTACAGACTATAAATAGTCCAGCGGTCACCATGCCGTTGGTAGCTTTGGATGTTTTTGAGGCAACATCCATGTCCTGCCAGGTAGTTACTCATGTCGTTTTATTCAGGTCTTAATGTATTTTTTAATGCCAGCCTTTAGAATTCCTCCTTGACATGTGAATTATTTAGAGGTGAGTTGCTTAGTTTCCACATGTTTGGAAGATGAAGTAGACAAACTTTTTCTCTAGTCCTTGTCTGAATACAATTCAAAACCCTGAGAATTTTAAAAATAGATTGAAGAAAGTAAAGAGAAGAGGGTAGACTGGTTAAGGAACTTGGAATCAAATAAAAAGCACAGGGGTGTTTGCTAACTCTTCTTCTTGATATATATATACCAAAGAATATCAAAAGACAGTAGTAATCCAAAAAACACCAATGCATGAAAACTAGAAAACAATAGAAAAAAAGAAAAAAGAAACAGAAAAACAGCAGCAACGAAGTCAGAGTACTTCCTGACAGGCATTCTAGAAGACAAATTTTGTAGACTACTCAGCCACAGTTAAATGACACAAGGGCAAAAAAATAATGTTAACTATGGCAGTAGAGCCCAAATGACGAACTGAGACTTCTACCCTCTTCAAACGATAATGTGACATACCAACATACTCTCCATGGTGATGCCAAAAGTCTTGTTTCTCACTGGAGGCTGACTGAAGAAGCCGTGCTTTTATACACACAGGAAAAAAAAATGAGACAACACATCCACTTTTCCTGCAGTGGTGGTATCAAGAATGTCAGCTAAAATACTAGAGATACAGTAGTGAAAAAAAAGAGATTATGACTCTCCATTGCAAAGTAAGTATTCTACCAAAGATAGGGATAAATATTTGTAATATGTAATCACTGATACTAGTTTAATGCATGTTAAAGAATGACTTTTTCTTGCTACAAGTGTAGAAGGCAATGGTAGTGAATATTATGTAAAAGCAGATAATTGAACAAAAGTTCACGTATATGAGTGAAAGAGCAAGGCAAGCATGATGTTTAAGGTTGACTGTGTCAACTTGATTGACTTAGGAGCTACTCAGAGGATTGGAAGAGCACACTTCTGTTTCTGGGTAGGTCATGGAGGCATGACCTTGAGTCCCTGTCCCTTTCCTCGGTGACTCTGTTCCCCTACACTGCACAGTGGCCACCATGAACTATGCATTCTTGCTCTACTATACCACTACACCCATCCACCATGATGTTCCTCCTTTGAGACAGCTGAGACTGGACTGAAACCTCTGTAAACGTAAGTCAAATTAAAAAAAAACCCTGTCTTTCTCTGAGTTGTGATGTCAGACACTATGTCTCAGTAAGGGAACAGCTGACCAAATCAGCAAGAATCATGTTTTGTCAACCAAAGCGATTTAACTGACTGCGAGGTGTCCACATGTCTCAATAAAGAATGGTGACTATCAGCTGCATGTGGTGGCACACACCTGTAATCCCAGCACTCAAGAGGCTGAGGCAGGAGGATTGACACAAGTTTGAGGTCAGCCTGGGCTACATAGTGAGTTCAATGCTAGTGTGAACTACTTAACAAGATGCTGTCTCAAACAAACAAAGCGGTAACTATCATTATACACAGAAAATGATTTATATTTTAGAGTTTTGTGATATACTTTTATGAAAAACTTATTTAAGACAAAAACAGCATTTCATGGATGCAGAATAGTTGAACAATTAATTGATATGGCTGATTATTGATATATCCTGATTTTTATTTATAAAATGAGTGATTCTGATAGATTTAGCTATGCCACAGACTTTCTAATAGATGAGGTTTCTGTTAACAAACTTGGTCAATGTAAGGTGGGGAGGGTGAAGACCAAATATCTTAATATTTTAAACAATAAAGGAGTGATTATTCTTTTTTCTCAAAAAAAAAAAACATTGAGAGAAAAGGTTTGGGAAAAAAGAAGAGTCAAGGTATATAATGTACAGGTATAAGCTTACTTTAATAAATGTGATCATTATGTATATCTACAGAGTACCAATAAAATTAATTTAAAAATTGGTATAAAGTATATCTCTTTAAGGCATCAGTAATGAGGATTTATTATAAAATAAGCTCAAAGAAAAGCTGAACTAGCCCAAGAATTGTGAGGGTTACATTAAATAAGGATTTTGAAAGCATATAATTATTTTTAAAGTAATTAAAATACGAAAAACATGTTTAAAAAGATTTACATTCTAATCCTACCAGTGAAGAAATCTGACACAAGTCAAGAATAATAAAGACATCTGGAACTTCATTTGGGAGCCACTTTTAGAATGTGTTACTTCCCTATTCTCATTACTCTTTTTCATCATTAATAGAAAGCACAACCTAGTTATATTAGTATTATGTGTTCTGAGCTACTTGGAAAACACTTCTGACAGTAACTGGGAAAGTAATGAAGTCTATTTATTTTGGATGGAATATTCATTGATAATGTTGATCCTGCAAATGTTAATAACAAGGGAATAAAAATAATATTAATTTCTGTGATCTTGAAAAAGGAAATGTTCTTAATATAATAAACAGGGATGAAGACATATATTATCCCATTTTAACACTTTTGTGAACAAAAGTGTTTCTCCCATTATATAACTATTTGGGAGCCATAGATGGAACCCTCTGAAACTGAGCCAATTTAAATCTCTCCTCGTTAAAGTCAGATATTTTGTCCCAGTCGTGGAACAGTTGACTAATATAATTAAAGTTTTCAAAATGAAGTCCCTACATAAATCATTTTTAATTTGGGGAATTTTATACTCTTTATTTCTAGTAATTTTGAAATATATCATAGATAGTTTTAGCCAATTGTTTCCTTACTATACTAAGTAAAATCAAAAGTAATTCATGCACTCTATGTTTTCGTTACTTTAATTAAACTCTTCCAGTGCCTTCCCATCCCTGCTCTTCTCTAGTGCATATTACCACAATTTTTAAACATTATATGCATGTATTGGTTTATCATAACATGTCTTAGAAGATGTGCAAATATTATGTATCAAAGAAAAAAATTTTAAGAGAAAAAATACATGGAGTCATTTGTCTTTGTCATAGCAGTCAAGCCATTCTGCTTGCAGATTGTTATGGCTAAAATCTAAAATGTCTCCCAAAAGTCTTACAAGTTCAGAGGTGGGGCTACTGTAGGTTGTTTGGATCATGAAAACACTATAGTCATCAGTGGATTAGGATCCACTACCTCCTTCCTTTCGTCACTCGGGGCATGACCTAAAAGGGTACACTATATTCTTGTCGCTAGTACCTCCCATCACCTACAATCACCACTTTGAGTTGGACAGTTTTCCTTTTCCTTGGTTCCAGCCAACCATGGACTGACCCATTTGAAATTGTGATTCAAAATAGACTTCGCCTCATTTAATTTTGAGTGTTGGGCATTTTGTTCCAGTGATGAGGAGGTAACTAATATACAATCTTTTCTAACACTACCCTCTATCCACTTTCTCATTACAACTTGACCTCAAAATTAGCAAGCATATATTGATGTGTGTCTTGACAGCTTTTATCTGGCTACTGCCTTTGCCTTTTCCCTTTATTAATTCTTCCCCAAATTCTACTTTTCAAGGCCTGGCTCAAATTTCACTGTCCCTGGGTGCTTTCCCTCAGTCCTTCATGAGACTTTCCTTCTAGGCTATCTGTGTTCTTGTTCTCAGCACTATTTTATCACAGTATATTTAGCTTCTCTTAGAATTTTATTTCAGAACTACCTTTCTTCCCATTATGAATAGGACCTGCCTTATATTTGTCTTTCCATAAATTACATCACTTTTTATTTAGCCAGTAGTTAATTAATACCTATTCATTTGAATTGAATTTTAGATCCTAAGAATATGTATGCTTATTAGACATTCAGGTTCCAATGAAAGTACTTAGTGGGAAGTTAGAAAGAATAGTTTTAATAATTTTATGTCTAAACAGGATTTATTTAAGTAATGTTACAATAGTTTTCAAAATAAAGAGGAAACAGAAAAAAATTAATGTCAAGCATTTTAGATTCAAAATTTAGCCTTAGGACAAGGTTCTGAAGTAACACTACTACAAATGAAGTGTCCACAAAGTTAAATGACTCTCAGGAGTGCATTGTTAGCAGATCTGTGGAATACAAGTTTGAATTAAGACAGATAAACTGCTAATGGGGGGGGGAGACCATTTCTCAGGTTTAACTGATATTTACCAGAAGCTAATATAAGGCAATATTTGAAAAATTTTAAGTTTTTGAGGAGAAGGCAAAAATTCAGTTTTATATGAAAATTCACATTTTAAAATATTAGTAATGCAACAATTATGATTTTTTTAAAAAATCTAACTTCCATATTCAAGCTTTTACAAAGAATAGTTGAAAGGAACAAACAAAATTAAATGCAGCAATAGAAGAATAGTGGAAAATCCAGTTTACATGTATTGAGGCACGGGTTTGCAGATCATGAGTGATTTTTCTCAAACTTAATTGAGATACATGTTAAGTGATGATGAAGCCTGTTTTGACATAAATGGTTGCTTTTAGTGTTTTAAGTGTTGGTCTAATTATTAAAGCTATGATTTGTCATCCTGTCTATGTCCCTGGCATGTCAAACTTCAGATCTTCCCAATGAACCTTCATAGTGAGTAGCAGATGGGGAAACTGACAAAGGATTAGGTAGCTTCTCCATGTCTAGCTGATTCCATAGCAAGACATTAAAGGTGAACAGAAGCACATTAAACCCAACGTTCTATTCTAGGAAGTTTGTATTCTAGTGTCACTCTTCTGCCTCCATTGTTTGGATTTAAATAACTTTTCCCCAGGACTGACTAGAAACCGGTGATGCACTGGTGATTCAGCTGAAGTGACTGAGGAGCATACAGTGCCCTATCTGGCATCACTAAGGCATCTCTAGAACTGCCAGTCAGCTGACTGGAGGGTTACCACTGAACTATTTGCACAGTAGAGAAACAAAATGCCTTCAAAATGCAGTCTAAAGCAGTCTATCTCGGAATTTTAAAAAAGGAGCAAACTTGAAAAACAAATGTAGAATGAATAAGTAGGATTGATTTGGCAATCAGTGTAATGCTTGCAATAAAAGGAAAACAGATGGGTCATTGATTAGCATGAGGTTTCTCAGAATTTTACTTAGTAGAAAGGAAAGGGTGATTATAAGGGAGTAGGATAAGAGGTACTGAAAAATTCTGTGTCAATAGAAATAGATCAAGTAAGACATAATATGCAATTTGGTTATGCATGGTAATGATTCTGGCTATATTGATGCTAGTTGAATGAAAATCCATAGTATCAATTTTGAATATAATTGAAGAGTTTTCAAAAAAACTTGTTATTCATCGATCATACTTCATATTTAATCATTAAATAGAAATTTCTTTATCTAAATGCTAAAGTTTGGCTTTTATTCTCTTGAGGAAACATTGACAAGCTGAGAACAACACATACTGAGTGTTTTTGATGGGTGAATATGTAGCATGCTGCGTTGGAGGAGTAACCTAGGAGTAGGTTTTGGCCATTTTGCTTTGAGCTGTCAGATAAATTTTTCTCAGGCATCTTTCCTATTGCTGTGCAGTTGAGCAAAATAATATTTTATTGTTGGTCATAATTAATAATTCATTGAAATATACCAAATGAATGCACTCAAAATATGGATGTAAATCTTATTATATCTCTGAGTTTAGCAATTCCAGTCACAGTATGATTTTTGCAATACAGACTGCATTCGTATATTATATCATGCACTATCAGAACAAATTGAGAAGTTTAATATTAAAAAAAATTGATGAATTACTTTCAGCCAATAAATGAGAAAACAGATTTGTAAAAAATTGAAACGAGCCAGTCTGGCAAAGTAGAATTTGAGCTTTAAGTGTAAACACTTGAGTTAATGGCTGAGGTTTTTCAACCTCAGAAACTCTGGTGCATGGGGAGGGCGAGGGCGAGGTTAGAGGAGCTCTTCAGCATTTTCCTTAGAACATCCTTACAGGATTTAATTAGGCAGATTACCTGTTATGCATGGTGCAGTGTGCTGAACACTTTTAAACTGGTATGTCCTCCAGGCAAATGGAAGGCAAAGTCAGAAAGAATTACATTCTACACAAATAACTCAGAGTGTTTTATTAGTGGGCCTCCTAGAAATGAAATCTCCTTTCCAATGCACCATTTCATGTCTAACTCAATTGAGTACCAAAGGGTTTGTTAAATGCTGAATGGCCGTCTCGATTTATAGATCCAACTTGACCACCCTTTTGATGGCTTTTTTTTCTCTCCTGGGAAAGCTTTGAGAAAAAAAAAGGAAAGAAAGAAAGAAAGAAAGAAAGAAAGAAAGAAAGAAAGAAAGAAAGAAAGAAAGAAAGAAAGAAAGAAAGAAAGAAAGAAAGGAACTTTAATTTTTAACACTATGTACTTTGCCCTAAGTTACTGGACAGTGGCACCAGTACAATTACTTGCAAGAAAGACAAATTTGCTTCTTGAAAATGAGTAATATTTTATAATTATAACTTCAAAAAGCAAAAGTGCTTGAAATATTCCCAAGAAGAGTGTTGTTTACTAATCATTTCAGGATGCAAATATTAACTTGCTGCATATATGTTAAATTCCTGAATGTATTTAATCACTTCATTCACCTAACCACCTACAGGGAAGGGTCACTATGTCAAGCAATCCTGAATGGTATTTTGTGTGAATTGGGAACAAAGCTTTTAAAGGGCAGAGGTTTAGGAACATAAACCAGATGTGCTCATTTTAAAAAGTCTACTTAGTTTAGGGGGAAGGAAGGTCAGCCTCTTAGATCTTTTAAAAATCTTACTGTCAAACACATTCCGTGGAACCTAAGCATTTTATTTTTCTGAGC
>RJWT010035573.1:0-13433 GCA_004365215.1 Cuniculus paca | reverse complement strand
ACCTTTGGAAATGGTTTGTGAGAAGAGTTTCAAAAGGTTCAGAGATGTTGCCTGAAAGAGAAGTCCTGGAACAGCTTAGGCTGCTCTGCATGGGAGATTCTGGTCAGAGATCAGGAGACCGGAAGGCTGATAGAAAGCCTGCTGGTAAAGACCAGGCTCAGGAGGTTTCTGCTGGGAAGAAGTACTGTATTGGGTATTGGACTCCAGTTGATGTGTGTTATGGCTTGGCAGAAAGTTTGTCTGCATTTTGCTCATGTCCAGAGACTTTGCCTGAGGCTGAGATTAACGACAGTGGACTGATTAATCTGGCAAAAGAAATATCAAGGCAGTCGAATGTTGAGGCCATGGTATGGCTATTGTTGGGGGCTTTTAGCCAGATTTATGCTGTGAATCAAGAGCAAAGAGCCCAGCAGGGTGATTTAAAATGTTGTGAGTTTGGCCAGAAAGGAAGCACCAGTAAAAGCTGTGGACTGTAAAGATAGACCTGAGACCTCAACTGCTGAGAAGGAACAAAAAAATAGAAAAGATGGCCTGCAGGCATCATGGGAATAGGCAGCAGGTTCCCATGCCTTGCAGCTTCAAAACTGCAAAAGTGAAAGACTTTGATTGGATGAGAAAGCCACAGAACACCATGTTCCAGAATGGCAGAAGAGGCCCAAAGAGGTTCCAGAATGGCAATGGCATAGAGAATTTGTTCCTCACAATCAGATTCAGAGTGCCCAGTGATCCAGGCACTCAAACCCTACAGACAAGAGAGAGGAAATCCTGGCTACTGCTCCAGCTAGCAGCAGACCTCTGCATCATCCATATGGTGCTGGTTTTAGGTGCATACAGAATGCACAAGTCCTGAGGTTGAAAAGGCTTCCACCCTGATTTCAGAAAGCCTGGGAGGCCAGGCAGTGTGCCCCTGAGAGGGCAATGTGTGAAGCTGTGAGTGTGAAGCCAAAGATACAGTGGAGATCCCAGAAGTTTGGAAAAGCCAGGAGTATGGATCATCATCTAAGGAAACCTGCACTGAGGAAGCATAGCCATCCCAAGAGAGAAGCTGTGGGATTGGTAACCACCAGAAGTGCCATAGGGGTGGAGTCACACAAGCCCTTTGGAGCTCACACTTTGCCACAGATTGCTTCAGATGCTGGATGTGCAACTATGGGGCTTAACATTTGCTCTCCTGGATTTTGGACTTGCTTTGGTTCCAACGCTTTGTATTCTCCTGTTTGTAACTTTTGGAATGGGAAATGTCTACCTTGTGCCATTGCATGTTGGAAGTGTTTAACTTTGTTTTCATTTGTACAGGGGCTTGCAGCTAAGGTTTGCCTTACATCTTGGAGGAGACTTGAGGCTTAAACTTTTCAGCAATGCTGAAACTGCTAGGACTTTAGCAACTCTTACAGATGGACTAAATGCCTTTTGCCTAAAGGTATGTGCATGAGTCTTTGGGGGGCCAAGGACAGAACCTTATGATTCTAATGTAATATAATGTTGATAGATTTAATGCTGGTCCTTAAGGATTGCTAAGTTGTGTTATAATGTTCAAGTTGCAAAATGCTAAGACTAAGCCTGACTTTGTATCTGGAGGCTGGTTTAAAGAAGTATGTCTGGTTGCCAAGTTGACAAGAGGTGGATTGTTATGGTTGATACATTGTGTCAATTTGAGAAGTTTAGAAGTATGGCTGAGAGGCTCAACAGAGAACCAAGGTTCTTACTTTTTAAATATTCTCATCCTGTGCAAAGGAGGGCAAGGAGATTTTGTGAGTGCTACACCTGCCCTGAAAGGAGGAGAGGTGGCCTGTACAGTATAAGGGAGGAGAACAGACTTGTTTCTCCCTTTTTCTCTGACTGCTGCCTTGAAGTGTTGCCCCAGTGCCATGCCACCCTGCCTTGGAGCCAGTTGATTATGGACTGAAACCTCCAGAAACAGTAAGCTAAATAAACCTTTCCTTGCTTCTTTGGGTGTCAGGTGTTTTGTCCCAGCAACAAGAGAAAAGTAACCAAGACATAGCGATACATGTATACCCATGTTTACAGCAGCTCATTCACAATAGCCAAATTTTGGGAGAGGCCCACATGTAAAGTAAATTAATAAAGTAAATTACAAGTAAATTAATAAAGAAAATGTGATATTTGTACACAATGTAATACTTCTCTGCCATAAAGAAAGAAATTTGAGTCATTTGTAGGAAAATGGTTGTACCTTGGGACCATAAGGTGAAGTAAATCAGACACACAATCTTAAATATTATGTGATTTCTCTTACATGAGAAACCAAAAAATATAAATAAAGAGCAAAATAAAAGATGGATAATAGGGGGGCCAAGGATACAGCTCAGTGGCACAGTGCCTGCCTGTGGAGTGCAAGTTTCTCAGTTTGATTCACAGTACCAAAAGCAAAGATAATAGGAAGTAGGGTGATAGATCATTTTGCAAATGGGAAGAAGACAAGAGATGGATGAAGAGAAAGGAGGGCAGGGGAAGGGAATGAAAAAAGAATTAAGATGTGTTATGTACATACACCAAATCCTCACAAAGAATATGATCATTAAATAAGAATTAAGTAAAATAAAGTTGCCATAAAGTGGAGAAATCATGCCTCTATTGGACATCTAGTCAATGAGCATTTCCAAACTGACCAATCTCTTGATGTCTTGAAACAGATCACAACAGCAAAAGGGTCTTACATCCTGAATCAGCCATAAACTATTACTGGAGGTACATTGTTTAATGTGTTTTCTTATCAGTTACTTGTAAATAACAGGACTAACAACAAGGAGTTGTTATTTAAAGGAAGGCACATAAGCAAGATATCTCATATTTGACTCACGCTGAATAGGAAATAAGCAATTAAAAGTTCTGTATCTTGATAATTGTAAAATTGCTTATATTTGTCAGCATTCATCAAACAATACCTTAGAATTTTACTGTATGTGAACACCTTCATAAATCTGACCTCAAAAGTAATGATCTTAAAAAATAAATAAGGGAAGCTAAGCAGCTAGAAGCACAACACAATCATATCCTATCTATCTGCTGGAGACACTACTTCTTATGAAGCTGAACTTTGGGCATTAAGCTCTACTGATTGCACAGCTTGAGCTGGATCATAACCAAAACAGATCCCTGTCTTCCCCTGATTCTCTGCATTGCTACCTCCAAATGTAAAGCCATAGCCAAAGTAGACTACATGCAGTGTCACAAATGCAAAGGACATAGGAAAATGGAGTATCTTTTTATGTTAGTTTCTTAATAGGAAGCTGGTTAGAACTCAAATGAAAAATTCTCAAATATAGAAAATACATTAAAAACTTAACTACCCTTCACATTTAAAATCTTGAAAATTAATAAGGAAATGGTAAATAAACCAAAATACATAAAATAGTAATATCTCTTCCAACAAAACACATATCTGAAAATATTTAATATTAATTCTCTAGTAATCAATGTGTATTAAAATTCCTAAGTAATGCATTAAATATAAATTTAGCAAAGTATTTTTATATATGTAGATTTGGAGAGAGTTTGAGGAAATTAGTAGTTTAGTAAATTGAGATCATGATATATATTGATATTGTAATATTTCTTGGGGATATTTGTAGTATCTATTAAAGACCTCAAAAGTGTTCATGCTTTTTAACCAAGCAATGTGATTTCTAGGAATTCACCCTAATAAAATATTTTTAAAGCTACACAAAGACATACACAGATGTTGCTTCTTATAGCAAAATCTTGGGGAAATTCATCAAATTCCAACTACAGGCAATTAATTACATAAATAATATGATACTCTTAATACTATGGAATATTTACATATGAAATGTATTATAAAGAACATTTAATGATATGAAAAGATAGTCACATTCACTTCATTATGTGAAATAAAGTTCATCAAATCGCTGATGAAATATCTCCAATTACATGAAAAAATACTACAATTCTACATATAAAAATTACGAGGAATATTTCTAAATGGTAATATCATACATAGTCTTATTATGCATCTATTTTTCCTAAAACTAACAAATGTGTATTTTATATTAAGAAAAGCCGAAGCATTTTTGACATTAGAAGTTATCCTCTCAGTCTACACAGACTACTTTTCTTTCTTCAGTAGTCACCAGGTGACTATCTGTGTATTTACCTAGGTTAGTTTTGAAGCCAGCTCCATATTTTCCCCCAAAATCACCACTTTCAATATCAAATGCCATATGTTCACTACCTGTGGCAAATTTCATTTTTATTTGTGTTTGAATATTCTTTTTTAAACTTCAAAGTAAGCATGCACAAGAGCAGAATTAACATTTATTGAATACCTACTATGTGCCAGGAACTATTTAAAACCCATTCACATATGTTAGTTCATTTGCATTTAAGTCTTGTTCCAATTATACATAACTTTCATAATTTGACAGACATCAATCATTTTCATTTTAGCCTACATATTGCCAGACAGATGAGAGTATATATTTTTAGGTTGTCCTCAGATGGCAGCTCTTGGATTCTCTTGATTCAGATCAGGTTCCCTTTTCTGGACCTTTTCTAGCTATTCCTCTTGTTCCAAAATTCCACATGTTGTTCTCCTGATTCTAATACTCTGTAATAATGCTCAGAAATTGCTGAAATTTTATGAAACAAGTTGCTTTCCTGTGAATCTACTCTTGGAAATTCCTCACATGAGTTCATGAGAAAGAAAAGATTAGTAATACACTTCATCAGTCTATTTATTTTACTTTTTGCAATTCTGGAGACTGAACCCAGGGAATTCTGTCACTGAGCTACACCCCCACTTTCTTTTTTGTTATGAGACAAGGTCTCATCAAGTTGCCCAAACTGGCCTTGTACTTGTAATCCTTCTTCCTCTCTCAAGTGGTTGGTGTTACCATGCTTAGCTTTCATCAGTCATTTTATGTATACATTAAACCTTCTTGTCCCACATCTGAGACCCTATTAATGACATTAAAAATTGTGTCTACAACAATATATCCTTCAGCTTCTGTTTTCAGGGAGATATCTACCTTTTGAGTGATGATGTTATTCATTCTTTCTCTATGCCTTTTTAGACAACAAGATAGATATGGCTCTATCCCAAATAGATCTGCTGATCTGGAAACCCTAAGCAATGTAATTATCATTAAGCAAAATTTTGGTTTCTGGAATGAGGAGAACACCCAAGGACTGGAGACTAAATCTGTTCTTTTAGTTTAACAATGGTGTAAGTATGTATGAAAAGACTTTGGCTAAAAATGAAATGAAACCATAGCATACCTTTCTTTCTCTGTCTGTCTGTCTCTGTTTCTGTCTGTCTCTGTCTGTCTGTCTCCCTCTCTCTCTCTCACACACACACACATACAAACACACACAAACACACACACACACACACACACACACAAATACAAAGCCATTACAGCAATTACAGCATTACCGCTCTCATCAAAATACAGTTGTTTAAATGATGGCAGAGAGTCACAGAAAGATCTTGATGACATTATGGGCAGATCCCTCTATAAGATCATCCTAAAAACTCTATCTTCTATTCTTTAGGAGCTAATGAGCTAAGGAAATTTGATAACTAACATGACTTTATATTTCAGTTTTAAAGCTTTATTACCACAATGAAAATGGGTACTGGTCCACAGAGCCCAACCCAAAAAAGAACTTCAAATGGAGCTAATGAAAATTATGGGGCAGAGCAAGAGGAAATCAAGCAGAAGTCCTAAAATAAATCAAATGTTCTATAAAACCATACATGAATGCTAGTGTCTGTGAACAGGATTACCATATGCCTTATAGGCCAATCATGTTATATGAGGCTTTTACTATAAAACTCATGGAATCTAATTGATTCGCAAGGCTCTAAAAGAATTAGAGTTCATCTAACCAAACCTCCACCATATTTAAAAAAGTTCTCATCAACATAACCATCAAGGGACCACCTGGATCCTGCTTAAACTTGTCCAGTAATGGAGCTTATCAATGTCAAAAGCAGATTATTTCAGCCCCAAAATGCTCAAATCATTTGAAATTTCATTAAAAAGTTATCAAATTGAAATCTGTTCCTCTTGCCTTCTATATCTACGCTCTACGAAGATGACACATCTGAAAGTCACCTTTAAAGATATGCACATTGCTCCTGCAAGCACCCACTATGCATGTGAGGAGAGTCTCTCTGTGTGTGTCTGTGTGCATGTATTTTCTTCATCAGATGTCAAAACCATTCACCACATTCACAAACATGTCTAGGATTTATAAAAGTTAAGAATCTATGTTTTGAGGAGGAATGCAGAATAAATCTAAACCTTGTTTTGCTTGAGACATATTTGAAGACAAAAGTCATACAGCCCTAAGTGTTCCCTTGTCAGAACAACCATTCCGTTTCTCAGCTTAGTAGCTCGCTGATCTCAGTATCATTCTTAAGTAGGTTGAATATCCCCTGTAAAGTACACATATCAAACTAGGCACAGAACTCTGGGTTTCTACATCACAAATGAAGCATATTTCTCACACCTTTGTTTTCTGAATGGTTTGCCTCTATTAATAAAACCTAAGAACTCAACTGCTTTTATCAGTATTACACTATGTGAATTACACTCAGAACCAGGAAAGGGGAAAATAACTCAGACCGCAGAGCTCTTCACCTCCCTGGACAGAGGCATGGCCAGAGTGAGGAAGATTCTGAGAAGTGAAGTCACTAAGCAGCTGCCTCCATGGGTAGGAAGACAACTTCATCATACTTACACTGCAAGAAGTCTCTAAAAACCTGATTTAAAACCAGCTAATACTATCAAAATGCCAGACTGCATCTTGTCAGTAAACTATGTTAATACTGCACTTAAGCAATACATTAATTAATTAAATTGTCTCTTGCGAGTCGGGGATGTAGCTCAGTGGCATAGCACCTGCCCGACAAGCATGAGGTTGTGAGTTTGATCCCCGGTTTTAAAAAAAAAAATTCTCTCTTTACTTCACAGGTGTAATGTTCCTCCACTAGAATCTCTGCTAAAAGACAGAGAAAAGGAGACAATAATAAATCCTCCTATCTCTTCTGTATTAATGAGAGAAAATTAGGCAGAAGAGAGGCACCAGAAAGAAATATCAACTGAGAGAGCAATTCGTCTGACCATTCTTCCTTGAAGAACCTTCCTCATGAGCTCCCCACCCCTAAAGTTGTGGCTCAAATTGGTCTGTGCACAAGCTTACATCAAACTAATTTGCTAGCAGGGAGTGTGGCTACTGTTTAAAAGTCAGCTGTCATGATCCATGAGTTCTCTTGCCTTTCAGATAGCTCAGGCTAGGCAGAACCCACCACTGGAAAGAAGGGGGACAGTAACACTTTTCTTCTACACCATGCAGTTGGATAGAGGAATAGGCTCTACAACCTCCTGGCATCCAAATAGTTGCCAAATAAATATAACAAATAAATATATAAAACAGTTAAGTTTTAATATCAGGTAAAGAACAAACAAATTTTTGTGTAAGTAGGCCCCTGTGTAATATTTGAGGCACAAAAAAAAAACCTGGATTTTCATCTGTGGTGGATTAACTAGTTGTCAACTTGGAACACTCAGCTGAACTGAGTCAGCATAGCTTTGGGTGTGGAAGGCCCACCTGAGGACTGTTGCCAACATCATAAAAGAACAAAACCGGAGGGGGAGATGGCATGCTGTTGCTGGAGAAGCTTGTCATGCTGGTTTTCCTGATATGAACTCATCATCAGGAGCACGGGTCCTTGCTGTCACTGAGGATGGTTGCAGTTCTCTTCAGAGGAGCTCTGGTCCTTATCCTGAGTGTTGCTTCCTGACTCCAGTGCAGATCCCTCGTTCTCCTGGTGCAGGTCCTTCATCCCACTGGTGCAGGCTTTCTAGCTTCCACCACTGGCCTTAGGGCCTTCCCAATGCAGATACTTGATACAGACTTGCAGGAGATTATCGTGGGCTTTAGGCCTCCAGCTGAACTCATGTAGGACATTGCCATGGGCTCTAAGTTCTCAGCTGGACTTGTGAAGGACATTACCATGGGTCCAGGTCCTCAGCTGGATTCTTTGAGTCTCTAGCATGTGGACAGATCTTTTGCATTCCTCTGCATTTGACTTTTTAGGTGATTATCATACAATAATCCTGTAAACTATGTGTCCTGTATTAAATCTATTCCCTTACAAACCCCTGATTACAACATTATCTGATATTAAAACATAACTGACTATCCTGTACTTTATCTGAGATCCACACATTCAGCTATCTCACTGTCTCTTTCCCTTTTCTCTCTCTCTCTCTCTCCCTTTCTTCTTTTAGCTCAATATCTATCTTTCTTTCTGATCCAATATGCAAATCACAATTTTGAACTCCCTATAATTTGTATTGAAAGAGTCTAAAACATCCAAACTGAGCCCCAAGCCTAAGCATATTCTCCAAATCATCTTTAAAGAGAACTACTGAAATGATGGTGGGGGACTCATTCAGTTATTTTTATACTTGGACTTCATTTTCCTTTTCACTAATGTTCCTTAGCCACCACATAGTTCCCTGGTCAAGAGCTCTGAGGAGAAAAGGGAGATGCAGAAAGGATCTACATTTGAGGAGGACCTGACTTAGTGTCAACCAATTTTATCTCACTTTATTTCTTATACTGTCATACATAGCTGGTAGAATGCAAACTGATATAGAGTTTGACAATTTCTAATAAATTTACATACGCACTTACCATACGATGCAGCAATCCTACTGGTAGAAATTCAATTGGTATGGAAAAACATGTTCATGCAAAAACCCATGCACAGTCATTTGTGCCACTTCTGTTCTATTCGTAATCACCAGAAACTATAAACAGCCCAAATGTCCATTCACCAGCTAGCAAAAAACAGACAGTCCACACCCATAAAATGGAATACTACTGAACAATAAAAAGAAACAAATTACTGTAGTTATTCCTTGGTGTCTATAGGAGACAGGTTCAGGACCTTCTTTGGATTCCAAAATCTGCAAATATTCAAGTTCCTTATACAAAACAGTGCAGTATTTACATATAACACAGCCTACCATATATTTTAAATCATCTCTAGATTGTTTATAATACATAATACAATGTAAATGCTATGTAAACAGTTGTTATATTATGTTCCTTAGGGAATAATGACAAGCAAGAAAAGTCTGCATATGTTCAATAGAGACACGACCATTATAAGTCAACCTATATAGTACACATAAGCAAACACATTTTTTTGTATTCAATCCATAGTTGGTAGAACCCTAGAAGCAGAACTGATGAATGTGGAGACTCATCTGTGTAAAATATGTTAACACTTGGACAAATCTCAAAGGCTTTTTTGCCTAGTAAAAGAAACCAGTCTCAAAAGGTAAAACATGGTATGATTCTACATGTGTGACATCCTCAAAATATATGGAACACAGACCAGTGACTGCCAAGAGTGGGAGCGGGAACAGGGAGTACCCCTAAAGGATAGTGTAAAAGAATGTTTCGGGGTGAAGAAGCTTACTGTATTCTGAATGAGATGGTAGTTACAGGCACAAATATATGTTTCAAAACCAATTCAATTGTGTACCAAAAAATAGTCTACTTCACTTTATGCAAATTCAAACTTTTTCTGAGAAGAAATCCTTTTCCTGAACCCTTAACAATTGCTGCCAAAAGAAAAAAACAGAGAGTTACTACCCTTAAATCTCATATAGCTAGAATTAAATCTCCTTCTTATCCCTGATTTTTGCAACTTTTTCCCTTCATAGAAAACTAAATACATGGAGCTATCTTTAGCCATCATACAGAAATTGCTACTTTTTGCAGATGTGAGAATGAACTCTTAATCTAAAGCGATACGGCTTAAGAGTGGGAAGTATCCTTGTGTCACAGGTCTTTTGTTATGGCCTAAAATCCTCTAATGAACACAGCCTCTAATGATACAAAATTAAAATTTCAGGTGTGACCTTGTTCCTCCACTCCTCCGCAAATGCAGTTTCAGGTGCCCAAGTTATGTACCCAGCATATGACCTTAGCACAGTGCCATCAGTGAGAGCCTTTGAGCTTCTGCTCCAGGGGTGACACCCTCATTTTCAGACTTTTTTTGGAATGATGATACAAGCCAGCAAAATTCAGGCTGATTCATAAGTCAAGCACAAGGAAATGTAAAATAGATGAGTTCCGTGTACATGAAAAGAAAGCAAGCTCTATGAAAAAATCCACCAAGTTATTAGTATATAATGATCGGGTTTTTTTAAACAAAAATTAAAATTAACGGAGGAGAAAAGAGGAAATCAGATTCAACACAGATTTTTGTCAAAGCAACTGTGCAGTCCTAGGAGACTCTGCCAGCTGCCTGGCTGTGTGAGAAACCCACAGCCATAGCTCACTGGTTGCAAAGCTGGGAAAGGAGTCAGAATTGAAGCCTCATTGCCATAGGAACACTAACTGCTGCATTTTCCTTTTCCTCATAAAACTGCACATGAGAACTGCTAATAAGTTTCACATTTCTTGGCTTCATGAGAGAAAAATCTTAAGATGTGCCTAAGTTGGCAATATTCTTCAAGTTTAGAAACTTGGTGGGGCTTTCACAGTATTCCTGAAGGATTTATCCTTCTTATTCAATAGGGAGGGAAAGAAGAGGGAGAGACAGACAGACAGAGACAGAGGGAGACAGACAGAGACAGAGACAGAGAGAGACACAGAGACAGAGACAGAAAGAAAGGAAGGAAGCAAAGGAGGGGAGGGCACAAGAAAGGAGAAAGGAATAAAGAAGAGCAGGGAGGGAAGCAGGAAGAAAGGGAAAAGGGAAAAGGGAGAAAGGCGAAGAGGGAGAGAAAAGATAATATGAGAGAAAAAGTCACATACATCTAAACTTCAGTGAAAATAAAAATATAAATAATGCTCTTTTTTTAAAAATCTCAAAGAAACAGAGGACTCTACAGATACATCTCTCTATTGGGTGCCTTGTCATGTGTGCTCCAGCAAGATATTTCACATATCGGGCCTATTAATCCATCTTTTTTTATCTCTCTGTGTATCACAACAAACCGTTTTTATAAAGATGGTCAATTACATTATTTTGGATGTAGCAAATATGTATTAACACCTACCTTGTACCACACAAGAAATTGTGCCAGGCACTGAACAGTAGGGATTAGTTACTGTCTTCAAAGATAGGGTAGTATTTGTCTTCAAGGGGATGACTTTGTCTGGTCAGGGAGACATCCAACCCAAAATACAACCAGGAAACAGACATGTGCAAGCATTATTGGGAAGCAAAGGCTGCAGAGCATGAAGGAACCCTTCCCTGAAGCTAACAACTGAGTTCTGTACTGACCAAGGCCAAGGTGACCAGTTGGATGTTAAGAGAAAGAACTTTCTTACAGGAAATGAGAGTACAATGGTCCAATTAAACAAGAAATATTTCACAAGCTCGGTCAACATAGAGGTGGACAATCAGATGGCTGCGAGTATAAAGGTTTCTAATTTAACATCTCACAAACTAAAAATAGTGGTAAGACTCAGTTTTGATTATGTGCAAATGTAAAGTCAAAATACAGTAAATTTTCACAGATTCTCAGTAATTGTCCTGGATCTTTCTTCCCTGTGGTATTTGAACTATGTGGAATATTGATTATATAAACATATCTCTAAACTTGTTTGAATACATATTATCAACAAAACAATAAATTATAGTAATTACAATAATTATCATTTTCAAAAAATTTTAAGTAATTTTACAGCTCTTATATATCAAGTTTTCTATATCATTCCTCCACTCAAAGTGATAATCTTTTACAAACACAGTATGATAAATATATTACTGGTTAAGATGCTATGTATGTTACTTTTGTAAATTGGGACTATTTTAGCTGGAGCTTTTGTTGTCATGTTACTTTGGATGAATAAATACCAAATGCTTCTGTTCTCACTCATTTAGAATTTAGGAAAGTGCAAAAAGATTTATGACAAAGTCACCTGTGAATCTCGAATATGGATTTTCCCAAACTACAGGAAAGATTAGATGACTATGAGTTGATGACAAAGAATAAAATAAATGTTAGTAATAATAAATGCCATATATAATAAAATGTCATAATAAAACAAATGCCCCAATCATTAGCCTATATTGCAATAAGTTAATAAATAAAAATGCATGTGCCTCATATTACCAAATAGCATGTAAGGAGTGGAAAAGCCAATATTCTTACAAGTCTCACTAGCTAATGAAAGCAGGCTTATTATAAAGGGCTTCATATGTGGTGAGACTCATTCCTAACAAATGCCTTATACTTAGGTTTCAGAGAAGCTTTAAATATCTGATACCAATGAAAGAAAAGTGCTGTGAGTTGGAGATTCAATTACCTAATTATTATTAAACTTGCTAGAAAGAATTAGTACCACTCTTCTCTTATAATAATGAAGTTAAAATAGTAAAAGCTAGAAGTAATTCCAGGATTTTCATTATGTTGTCTGTTCAACAATCTCCAACATAGCTTCTCTCATGAATTAATACATGGCTTCAGAGTCCCCCTCTAGTTCCAACAGGACTGACAGGCCCAGGGGCACTCTCTGCTCGCCTCCTCTGGCTGGACTGTCAGAGGATACTCAAGTAATCATGACTATAGAGGGAAAAGAAACCAGCCTATTGCTGGACACTGGCACAGGTCTCTCGGTCCTTCTTTTCAATCCTGGCCTTCCTTCTAGTTGCCATACCTCAGTGAAAGGAGTCACTGGAGAGGAGGCAATTCGCTATTTTTCACAACCCTTGGACTGTAACTGGAATGGCTTTCTTTTTACACATTTTTTACACATGTTTTTGATTATGCCTGAAAGTCCAGTTCCCCTCTTAGGAAGAGATATTTTATCATGTTTAAATACTATAATATATATGCACCTGGTCAAGTGTGCTATCTTCCCCTCATGGAGACAGAGATAAATCCTAAAGTATGGGCAACTAAAGGTAAAATAGGTAGGGCAATAAGAGCTGCTCCAGCACAGAGACATCTCAGAGATTCTACTGTTTTTCCTCACCAAAGACAATATCCTTTAAGACCTAAAGTTAAGAGAGGATTACTAACACTGCAGCTGGTCTCTGTCTCCTAAATAAAAAGATAAAGTTAATGAGACAGGTAATCCTCCAAACTTTGGATGATATTAGACCCTCCAACAGCACGGGAAGTATTTGTGCATCTATAAAAGCTGAATGCTGTGTGCACATTCCTAATCATTCTGCTAATATCTCAATAGCTGTTCAAGATATTAGATGACAAATTAATAACATGTCAGATTCTAAAATTCCCTGGACCCTATCCTTTTCCTCCTTATGGGAAGCAATTACTAGCTCCTTTTGGTGGAAACCTTTTTTAACTAAACTCATAATTATTCTGTTGATTTTATTGTTTGGGCCATGCATACTTAATTGTTTCTTTGGCTTTGTCTCCTCCAGACTTAGAGCTGTACGCCCA
>RJWT010035572.1:0-13440 GCA_004365215.1 Cuniculus paca | reverse complement strand
CAGAAGCTTTTTAATTTGATATGATCCAATTTGTTGATTCTCAGTACTATTTACTGTGCAACTCAGGTTCTGTTCAGGAAGTTCTTAAGGGCCTGTACCTATAGCTTAAAGAATTTTATCTTTTATTTTCCAGCAGGTTAATTATTTCTCTTTTAACATTTATTTCTTTGGTCCATCTTAATTTTAGATTAGTACACAACAAAAAATAGGGGTCTAGATTCAGTTTTCTGCATGTGGACAGCCAGTTTCCCCAGTACCATTTATTGAAGAGGCTATTTTTCCTCCTGTGTATGTTTTTAGCCCCTTTGTCAAAGATCAAAAGTTGAATGCACTTAGGGACAGGGGATATCTTTTCAATTTTTTTTTATTTTAAAGAGAATAAAACAAAACAACAAAGCAAATAAGAACTGAACAATGCAAGCAACATAGGACTTCAAAGCAAGACAATAGGAAATCAACAATGGCTACCATACTGTCTCTCATTTTCTTTCTTTCTTTTTTCTTTTTTTTTTGTGGCACCGGGGATTGAACTCACGACCTTGTGCTTGCCGGGCAGGCGCTTAGACCGCTGAGCTAGATCCCCAGCCCTGTTTTTGAGACAGGGTTTCACTATGCCGTTCAGGCTGGCCTTGAGCTCACTTTGTAGCCCAGGCTGGTCTTGAACTCACAACGATCCACCTGTCTCAGCCTCCCAAGTGCTGGGATTACAGGCGTGAGCCACCACGCCTGGCTTTGTCTCTCATTTTCTTCAAAATAACTGTCCGTATGTTTACACATAATGAAATAAAACAATAGAAAACAGACTAAAACTAATCAAAAGAATGAAAGCATTACAGGACTTCAAAACAAGATAACTGGAAATGAACAATGGCTACTATAATGTCTCATTTTCTTCAAAATAACTGTCCATACTATCACACATAATACAATCAAATGAAACACAACACAATAAAACCAATCAAAACAAAAGAATAAAAACATTATAGGACTTCGAAACAAGACAATAGGAAACCAACAATGGTCACCATAATACAGCCCATTATCTTCAAAATAGCTGCCCATACCATCAGACACAGTAAAATCTAACAAAACAAGATGGAACCAAACCAAACCTAACAAAATTATGAAAACAATAGAAGAGTTCAAGACAAGACAATAAGAAATTAACAGTGGTTACCACCTTCCGCTCTTGGGTGTTTCCTCCCCTATTACTTTCATAATATCTGTTGTGCTTTTTGAATCCCACTAACTCCTTCAGTTTTTTATGCTAGGGAGATAACTCAGTGTTCACTCATATGAGTTCAAATCATTTCACCCATGAATGAGATCTCCAGTTGCATCCATTTACCTAAAGAGCCTCAAGATGATCCTACTTTATAGCTGGGTAGCTTTCCATTGTATGAAAATACCATATCATTCTTATCCATTCTGTGGTTTATGGGCAAGTTACCCTTGCTTTTTTCTGGTCTCCTGTCACATGAAACAATTGTTTTCTTTCCTTTGATTTTCAGTCTATGAAATTCCTTTCAAGTTAAATGTGCTTCTTGTATACAGTATATTGATGGATCTTGTTTCTTGATCCACTCTCCCTGTGTTTCTTGTTATTGGTGAATTGAGGCCATGTACATTAATGGTTACAACCGGAATACATTAGTTCATCTCTGCCATGCTATCCTCCTGCTGTTGGCCCTCCACTTTTCCCTTTCATTCAGTAGCCTGTCCTGTTTGGTGATCCTCCTCTGCTGCTGTTCCTGGAGCCATGGTCATCTTTTCTCTCTCTAGAATATCCTTCAGCACTCTCTGTAGGGTTTGTTTGATGCTCATGGATTCCTTTGGGTTTTTTTTTTTTATTGTGAAAGTGTCTTATTTTTCCATCAGTTTTGAAAGATAGTTTTGCAGGGTACATCAGTCTGGGTTGGACGTTTTTTTCTTTCAGGATTTGAAACACTTCACTCCAAACTCTTCTTGACTTGATGGTTTATGTTAAGAAGTCTGCCATGATTCTGATGAGTTTTCCTTTATAGGTGATCTGTTTCTTTTCTCTAACAGTTTTTAATATTCTGTTCTTATGCTAAATTTCTGGGATCTTGATTATTATATTTCTGGGTGTAGATTTACTTCTCTTATGGATGGTTGGAGTTTTTTCTTTTTTTTCTTTTTTTGCAGCACCAGGGATTGAACTCATGACCTTGTGCTTGCCAGGCAGGCACTTAGGCCACTGAGCTAGATCCCCAGCCCTTGATAGTTGGAGTTCTATATGCCTTGCTTATCTGTGTGTCAGATCATTTCTCCATGTTTGGGAAGTTTTTTGCTATTACTTCTGTAAATAGCCTTTTTTATTCCATTTGTGTTGACCCCTGCTTCTTCACTGATACCTATTATTCTTAGATTATTTTTCTTTGCATTGTCTTGCAGCCATTGAATTGTTATATCCTGGTTCCCTGTTATTTTTAAGAGATCTTACCTTTCACAATCACTAGCTGTGATCCTGTCCAAGGTCTGAAAGTCTATCTTCAGTCTCTTTCAGGTGGTCTTGCCAGCTTTTGATCAACTTTTTAATTTCCTGGATATCTCTTTGAATCTGTTTCATGCATTGTAATTCTTTTCTACGTTGTTCATTCAAGGTTTCTATCATTTTCCTATGCTCCTCTTTTTTGTCTGTGTCTTCTTTAGATATGCTCAGGAATACTTTTGCTATGCTTGTGATTTCTTCTTTTACCTGAGACATTATTTCTGATTACTTTTACAGTCTCATGAAGTTGTTTCTTTACTTCAGTTGCTATCCTCCTGGAGATTTCAGATGCGGGACTTCCATTTTATTCCATGACTATATCTCCCGGACTTGTTCTGTGTGGGCTGGAGGTCTGAGATTGCCTTTTACTCCTTTATCTTGACGTTCTCAGTTCCTCCCAACTAGCTGGTTGTGGGGTCCCAGGCATTTCCCATGTTAGCTGCCCCTCCATGGTCTAGGGGAATGGGACAGGTACCTGGGTTTCTCTGACCCCAGGTTCCCATGGAGGTAGCAGGGCATGGGATGGGCTTCTCCAGTCTGTACAGCTGCACTGGGGCTTCCCTGATGGCCAAGGGTATGTGGTGGTGGAGCTGCTTCTTCTCTCAACCTGTGTGTCTACACCAGGACTCCTCTGATGGTAGCAGGCACATAGGGTTGCCTGATTCTTCCATTGGGCACTGGTTGCCTGAAGGAAGCAAGCGTCTCCAGTGGTGGCTGGTGCCTGCACAAAGCTTATCTGGCTGCGTCTCCCTGCTAGCGCTGGCTGCCCGCAGGAAGCAAACCTTCTGCTGGTGGCTGCTGGCAAGCAGAGGCCTCTTTTCAAATTTTGATGTTGTCTTTGATTTCTTTTTTTCACAGTACTGTAGTTTTCATTGTAGACCTCTTTCACTTCCCTGGTTAGATTAATTCATAAGTGTTTAACTTTTCTTGATGATATTGTGAATGGTATTTTATCCTAATATTTTTCTCAGTGGGTTGATCATTTGGTATACAGGAACACTGTTGATTTTATGTATTTATTTTATATCTTGCTGTTTGGCTAAATTTGGTTATTAAGTGTAGGATTTACTTGGTGATTTTTTGGGGTCTTTTATGTAGAAGATTGTGTCACCTGCAAATAATGATAATTTGACTCTTTCTTCTATTTGTCTTTCACATGTTTTTCTTGCCTAATTGTTTTTGCTAATGTTTTGAGTGCTATGTTAAACAGGAGTGGTGATAGTGGACACCCTTATCTTGTTCCTGATTTTGGAAAGAAAGCTTTCAGTTTTTCCCCACTTAATATGGTATTGGTGGTAAGTTTGTCATAAATGACTTTTTTTTTTTTTGCGGCACTGGGGATTGAACTCACGACCTTGCGCTTGCCGGGCAGGCACTTAGACTGCTGAGCTAGATCCCCAGCCCTATAAATGACTTTTCTCAGCAGTGAATCTATCTGAACCTGGATTTTTCTTAGTTGGTAGGTTTCATTTTTATTATTACAGTTTCAGTTTCATTGCCTATTTTTGGATTATTCAAGATTCTTTAATGTTTTTGGTTCAGTTTTGGTATTTCAAATTTACCTGGGAATCTATCCATTTCTTTTTTTCTTTTTCTATCCATTTCTTTTTTTTTTTCTATCCATTTCTTTTTAAATTCTCTAATTTATTGGCATGTAGGTTTACAGAGTAGTTATTAATAACCTTTTATATTTCAGCAGTGTCTATTGTGATTTCACCTTTTTCATCTCTAATTGCATTGACTTGAGTCTTTTTCTCCTTTTTTGGTTAGACTGTCTGAGGATTGTCTATTTTGTTCATTTTTTTGAAGAACCAACTCTTTGATTCATTGATTTTCTTTTTTTTGTCTCAATTTCATGGATTTCTGCTGTGATCTTTGTAATTTCCTTCCTTGTACTAGGTTTGGGTCTAGATTGTTATTGTTTTTCTAGGACCTTGAGGTGCACTTTTAGGTTATTTATTCTGGCTTGCTATGCTTTTGCAATCTGGGCATTCACAGTTATAAACTTCCCTCTTAGGACCACTTTCACTGTGTCCCATAAATTCTGGTATCTTGTAGTTGCATTGTTATTTTGAAACTGTTTTATTTCTTTTTTATTTTCTTCTGTAACTCATTATTTGTTTAAGGGTATAGTTTTAGTTTCCATGCATTTGCATAATTTCTGAGGTTTTTTTGAGCTAGTTTCATTGTGCCACGATCTGATAATATTCATGGTATAATTTCTGTTCTGTTGTATTTATTTAAACTTATTGGCTAGGATGTGGCCTATTTTAGATAAGGTTCCCTGTGCTGCTGAGAGAATGAACATTCTGTTGTTGGGTGGAGCACACTGTAGATATTAGATATATTTGTTCAAAGGTTTTGTTCAACTCTGATATTTCTTTGTTGATTTTTTGACTAGAGGATCTATTTGTGTTAGTGAGATGTTGAGGTTCCCTACTATAATTGTGTTTATGTTCATTTGATCTTTTATGTCCAGTAGTGTTTTTTATAAAGAGGTGTGGCATTGTTCAGTGCACATATGTTGATGTTTGTTATCTCTTCTTTCTGGACTGTTCCTTTAATCAATATGTATAACCTTCTTTGCCTTTTTTGTTTTGAAGTACAGTTTTGAATTGAAATTCATTTTGTATGAATATAGGAGAGCTTTAATTGGGTTCTTGGTGCATGGACTGTTCTTCTCTGTCCTTTGATTCTTAGTCTATGAGTTTCTTTTGGGATCAGATATGCTTCTTGTATATACCATTCCACTGGATTTTATTTCTTGATCCATTCTTCCAATCTGTGTCTTTTAACTGGGGAATTAAGACCATTCACATTGAAAGTACCAATAGGTATTGACTTATTTCCATCATTGCCTGTTTTCCTGTTGCTGATTTCCTATTTTTTTCCCTCTAGTTAAATGATCATCTTACCTGGTGCATTCATTCTATTAGACCTTTTGTTATTGTTAACTTCAATGTCTCTTTTTAGGATATTCTTGAGAATTTTTTGAATTGCTGGCTTAGTGGTCATGAGTTTCTTCAGGTGCTGTTTTTCATGGAAATATCTTACTTCTCCATCAATTTTGAAAGCTAGTTTTGCAGGACATGTCAGGCCAGGTTTGAATGTTTTCTTTTAGGACTTGAAACACCACCCAAGTTCTCCTTTCCTTTAAATTTTGTTCTGAGAAGTCTGCTGTAATTTTAATGGGTTTATCTTTATAATAACTTGTTGCATTTCTCTAACTTTTTAGAAGATTTTGGTCTTGTGTGGGACTTCTAGGATTTTGACTATGATGTGTTGTGAAGAAATTTTTTTCTGATCATGGCTCTTTGGGGTTCTATATGCCTTACTTATCTGTACACTTGTTTTCCTTTATTTGAAATATGGTCTGCTATTATTTTAGTAAACAGGTTTTTTTATATATACCAGTTTTGCTTTCTTCTGATTTCTCATTAATTTCATTTAATCTTAGATTAGTCTTACCTGAGTCATCTAGGAGACATTAGATTTAGTTTTTCATGTTCTTTTGTTGTTTTTAAGGTATCGTTCATTAATTGGTCACTAATGGCAGCTCTACCTTTCAGTTCTGACACTCTGTTCTTACACTGGTCACCTCTGCTATCCATACAGTCAATAAAATTTTAATCACCTGAATTTCTATTTGGACCCTTCATATGGATTCTAATTCTTTTCTATGCTGTTCATGCATGTTTTCGCATCATTTTATGCAAAAACGGTCTCCTTGCTTTTACTTGACATCTCCTTTAGATTCAATTGTCATTTCGTTTATTTGGCCTATTGTTTACTTGTATCTTCTGTAAGCTTGTCAAATGCCTCATGATCCATTTTGTTATTAACTATCATTTTGAGTAATTTGGTTATGTGACTTTTGGTTTCCTCCCCTTTCTTGCCCATGGATCATCTTGGGGGGAGCTAGAAATTTGGGGACACAATTTGTGGATTTGTTTTCTTGTGTTCCTATTTTTTTTTCTTTGGTGTGTGTGTGTGTGTGTGTGTGTGCGTGTGTGTGTATGTTGAAGCTTGCAGGTTAATTACAGTGCAAAACTTTGTTTCTAGTATGAAGATCTCTTTAGTTAATGTCTACTTTTCAGTGGTATCCTCTGGGAATGGGTAACTATTGGCCTTTGCCTCTCTCCAAGGATCCAACCACCTGCATTTACTTGGGACGGAGGCTGCAACATCTTTGGCTCGGTACTCAGTTCTCCAGGAATGGGCCAGAGTATTGTTAATGACCCCAAAGCAATCTGGTATTGGCATCCCAAGAAAACCAATCAGTAGCAACAACTATGTTACCTTGGTTATAGTAATAAAATCAGCATTAATTATAGCATGAAAGACAAACTAAATATTGATAGACCCTTAGAACCAATAATGTACCATCCTGAACCATAGGAAAGAGATTTATATAGTATGAACACTAAGACAAATATTTATCTACTATTGACCTCAAGTAAACATCTACTGAATGCAACAACTTTACCTCTACTAACAATAAAATAGTATTCAATAATAATAATAATATAAAGTTAACTATCTAGAGATTCATAAAACTTAGTAGTTATACTAGTAAAGGTAAAGAGGGTGAGGGACCAGGGAATGAAGAAACATAAAATTTGAAAACTTAAACACTAAGATATGAAGAGAGGTTGGGGACATAGCTCAGCAGCACAAGCATCTGTCTGGCAAGTGTGAGGTCATGAGTTCAATCCCTGGTACAAAAAAAAAAAGAGAGAGAGAGAGACATAGAATGAGATATGAAGAGAGAAAAGTGAGATATGGGGTCCAGTAGAGGAGTAAAAAGATATTAAAAAGTTTCTAATGTATTAGAAAAAAGTTGCAGGAAAAAATGAACAAGTAAAAGAAGAAAAAAGAAAAATAGGGAACAAAATACAGGAAATATAAGAAGATAAATGGAAATAAAAAAATTTACAAGGGGAAACAGAAAAGAAGAGAAAAGAAGCTAAAAGAGAAAAAAAAAAAGCCAAAAAATGGAGAAAAAAATTCTACCCTCATAGAAGGAAAGAGAAAAATAATAAAAAATAGAAACATAAACATTGAGTCAAAGAAAAAATGTCTGTGTCTTTGAATGAGTGGTTTCTTCCCAGGATCTGCAGTTTTAGAATGAAGGTGATTTTCTCCACCTACTTTTAGGATCTGTGGTTTTTGAAGTGCCCTCCTTGTACCAGAGGTCCCTCTGTCCATTCACCCCAGACTGTTGTTACTGTCTAAGCCAAGGCATGTCCTTGCTCATGTTGTTAGGTGGGAAATACAATCAGCCCCCTGGTCTCTTCTCAATATAAGCCACAGAGTGGGGGTTCAAGTAGACTCTTGAGCTTAGTGTCAACCCTCATGGGATTTGGTTGCTCCTTATGGAGGGCAGGGTCCATGTCCTTCCTGACCTGAGCTTACACTTCTCAGGGTGTATCTATACCTGGCCCATTCCCTCTCTGTGGTGGTGTCCTGTGTTTATTTCTCACCCAGGCACTTAAGCAGAATAGCACAGGAGTACCTGAAGTTGGTGGCCAGATGTGTATTTTCTCACTGGGTGTACCGGTTCTCAGGATTACCTTCTTGCCTCGGGACGTCTCATCCAGGATCAGGTCTGTTGTATCGTTCACATTTCTGCTGATCTTGCCGAATGAATGGTGGTGGTGTTGGTGGATGGTGTTGCTCTGTGGCTGGTGTGGGTCTGCTTGCTTCCAACAGGAGTCTTGGCCCAATCCCAACACTTTACAATTGACTTTACGTAAACCAGGAAAGATCTAGGCAAGGTGATAGTTTAGCCATGTGGGAAGTTGATATGTTATTACTATGTTATTATTCCAAATAGCCAACAGATGGTTTTAACTTCATCGTTTTAAGGAATGTAAAAATTTTATGTAGCCAGACAGTCTATCCAACTAAGACTTAGTCCTTCAATGTTGTATACTTAGTGGCAGCCATTGCTTAATAGCAAATTGATAAAAACAAGGCTTATAGCTGGTGAATTATATTGAAACCTATGGGTGAGGTTTGTTTTTTTTTTTAACTTGGTGGCCATTTAAAGTTTGTTATGATTTTTACTACTTTTGAATGGTTTGATGTCACTTAAATTCAGATGTTGTGGTGTCACACATTTCTACCTCTTCATTCTATTTCCCTCCTCAGCACCTTCATACCTGTCTCCTGGTGCTCACAGTCACCTCTTCTCTCTCTGACTGACTTCTTTGACTGTTTTTGCTGACTTAGAGGCCTTTTGTGTGGTCCTTATGTCTACCTATTGACCATTTCATTTTTTCACAACTACTGTTACCTTTCTACATATAAATAAAAACAACTAGGACATTATTACTTACCACAAAAGCAGCTAATAAATTTCATGTGTCAACATTGTTTATCTTACATTGAACAAGCTAACACTTTCTTTTTAAAAAGCATTATTGTTATCAATGCAAACAACACAGATGCCCAGGAAATATGTTTGTGAGTTATTTTGGTAGTTATAAAACTTATTAATATTCTCAAGAAAGTATGTGACTACAAAGGAGATTCAGAGTGTGGTATGATTAGATTAAAAAAATAGCAAGAATAGTTTTCAAGTTTGTTTGTTTTGGTTTAATGGTGCTGGAGAGCTAACTCAGGGACTGACATCTTGATTTTACTTGTTTTGTATAGAAGTTCAATTTAATGGAGAAATTTTTAATTCAAAAAGAATTAAATATTAGAAGAAAGCAATTGGGTAATGGAAAGATATGGAATAGAAGACTCCTGACTTGTGAGCTACTAGTTAATGGCAAAATATAGGAGCAATTAAATCTAATTGGTTTTAGGCAACTTCTTCTTGATTCAATGAATGGAATGAATGAATAAATTAATTAATAAAAGAAGTGAGTTTTTCTAAAACAAAGTCTTTGAATCTGTTCACGAAGGTCTTATATTCTAGTCTATTTTGTGTTGATCTTAGATTACATCTTCAGAAAATTAAGAAACATTTATCCCCTGGATTCCAGGCTTTCAAATCAAGAATGTGTTCAATATTTCATAAGACTTAGAAGATCTTTGTGAAGCACAATTACATGTTCTTGTTGATAGATGTGGATATACCTAGATAAAAATTCATATCAACAACATTTAAACCAAGCTTATAGCTTCGATAAATTTTAGTGATGATGAGCATAAACTATAAGTATAATGTGAGTAAAATAGTCATACTTTAAGGAATTTTCTTTTAAGAGATTAAACATCTAATTGTGTGTGGACACATTTCATTTCTTTCAGACAACAGCGCTTCCAAAATCATTTCAAAAGCCTGTGAGAATACTAAAGTACTGACGGCCTTTTATTAACTTACCCTACACAGTTAAGATGATTATTTATTTTGTGACACATACTTTATATATTTATGTAACTATTAATTCTTGTAACTTGTTTTCTGGTTAGTATTACATTTTCTACTTCACAGAAAAGTTAAGATTTGCCAAGTACAATAACTTGGTCAAGGCTTAATACACAAGGACAAGCAATAGGATCCAAGATGTCCAGTTGGTTCCAAAACTGGCTTAGTTTCTGCTTTACATCACTGTCCAGAGATTCAGTCAGATGAATGTCTGATGGAAGATGACACACATACACATGCACACAGATAATAATTTACCTATTCGTGCCCTAATTGGAAACGCTGTATTGGCATGAAAAGTATACAAATCCTGTCTTTATGTAGGGGAGGGAACAAATAAAGCTAGTTTAGAGCTGGTAGAACATCTTTATTTTTCTAATCATGTGACTCAGATTGTAATTGATTAGTGGAAATTTAGAAATTTTTTGAAGCCTCATTTCGGTTTCCTCTTTCTTTGTAAATGTCACTGGTTGTCAGAAATCACTCCACACTGGAGGATTCCCTCCTCTTTATGCCCTAGTTCTCCTGACACCATGTTATTCCTACAGTGACAGTGGGGGGCACTTGATGAGATCCCCTTTGCACTTTTATTGTCAATGGAATTTAATAGAACAACTTCTCTTGGGCTTCTTCAAATACTAACTCTCCATGTCAAACTGCTTCCAAGTATGTCACCTCTAAATCGAAATTTCTAGGGAGAGAAATTAACCATATGCTGCTTTTCCCTTCAACTTATTTTAACCATATGGTACTAGAAATGGCAACATAACAGTGCTATTAATTTAGACTCCCTGTGTTTCCAATACTACCATTCCTCAGTTAATTTAAAGAACACTTTACTATTGGCCTGGTAAAACTGTCTTTGTCAAATAATTCAGCACTAGGGCAAATGTCACATTCTACCCTGTACTGTGCTTTTTATTTTGTTCGTGGTGTTCTGGATATAAATAAGGTTTTAATTTTAGTGCAGTAAGGTTTATCAGTCTTCTTTTAAGGATTTTGGTCCCTCAATAGTCTCATTTAGTAATTTCTCCCTACTTCTAGCTCATAAACACGTTCTTTTTTTAAATTTTTTAGTTTAATTTTCAATTTTCGGTATTTAATAGACTTGAAATTAATTTTTGTGCACAGTAGAGGTAGCTACCTCAATCCATTCTTATGTTTTTGACTTTACTTTTTCCTCTTATTTTCATTTCCTTTCTGCTACTTTTTCTAAGTATACATTATTGTTCCTTTTTTAGTTTTTTTTTTTGTTTGAACACACTGAATATTTAGAAATCATTTCTCATTTTGTTTTTTTTTAGTACATGTACTTATGTCTACAACTTACCTATAAACTTATTTTAGCGTAATCACACACAGTCGTATATACACTTGACTCTATGTTTTTGCAAGTTCCATTCCTACAGATTCATCAATTATAAATCAAAAATATTTAAAAAATTGTGTCTGTATTGAGCATATATGGTAGTCTTTCCATGTTAGTATTCCTGAAACAATAAGTATAACAACTATTTATAAGGCATTTACATTGTATTAGATATTTTAAGTAATCTAGAGGCGATTCAAGTACACAGGAGGTTTGGAGGTATAACTCCATAGTACAAGCACTTGCCTTTTAGACTCTCGTTTCAATCACCAGCAGCCAGAAGGAATTTTTTAAAAGGCAGTATATGTGAGTATGTGTCTGAGAAATAGTATAGGAGGATTTTGGTATCAATGCGAGTCCTAGAATCAATCTCTTCCAGAGACTGAAGGATGACTGTACCATGGACGAAACTGATTCTAAATATTTTGTAATCTCTCTTGTAGTTTCTTCTTTGATTTAAAGATTGTTTAGGAGTTCTTAGTTGCTATTCACACACATATATTTTACTACATGTGTATTGGTAATTTATAATTGTTATCAGAGAACATGCTCTGTATAATTTCCTTATAGTTTATTGAAACCTGTTCTATGGACAGTATTGTTCCCTGTATACTGAAAATTTGTTTTTCTATTTCCCGAGTTTAATACATATTGTTTATATATGTAATTAACATTGTAGCATATGTTAAATATTTACAAATTATATCTTTTACATATGTATTAATTTTTAAATATCTGCTTGATCCCTTGTTTCTAATAAAGAAACTGCTAGGCTGTTAGATTATGGTTGTGATTTGATGAATCCTTGTTACTTTTAATAATTGTCACATTGTCTTTGAAAACTCGTCAGAGAATCAGAGCCACTGTGAGTCATTTTGAAGAAAGGATTTATCACAGGGATTGCATCATGCGCAACTGTGGCCTCGGGTGAAACTGCCTCTCTCGGCTCTTGTGTGGTGCTGGGCCTGCATGCCACAGGCTCCAGAGTCAAAGGCCACAGGCCCCACAATCAGGAAGGAAAATGGATATGAACTAGAGAAAGCAAACGAAAACCAGAGGCTCCTCCTTGGACAAGACAGAAGCCGGAGGACATAGTGGAACCTGTGTCTGTCTGGCTGCCTTCGGGCTCCACCTTTGATGATTACCTGCAAGAGGAGCTGCTGTCCTCTGTGCAGAGGTGCACAGGCAGCCTGTGAGTCAGGGAAGGAAGACCAGTAAGAGTCAGAGGCGCTCTGAAACCAGCTGCTGCCCCAGGTGCTGCAACAGCTGAGCTGCAGAGCTCAACAATGGCTAGCTTTTAATTTCTGCCTTCCCAATTTCATGCAAATTCCTACCTAGGCCAACCCTAATCTGGAAGCCTACAAGGAAGGGAATTCTGGGAAGCCTTGTTCCGCTTCAACTAAATCAACACACAGTGCAAAGCCAAGACTGGTTCCTATATTATTTAGTTTCTCTCCTTATTTCTTTAAATGTCTTTTGCTTATAACTACTTCATCTGTTACCAATGTTTTCACATTATTTTCTTAAATTTAGGTTTTGCCTGATAGAAAATTGCTGTCTGTTTATATATATAACTCTGCTTTCAGTCACTGTGAAAATACATGCCTCAAATCTCCTGCTCAGGGCACACTGGGGAGCAGGTGCTCAGTGCTGTCCTCAGGGTCCACCTCTGTGCCTTGCTGAGGCCACACTTCCCACCAGCTACTACCGGGCAACTACTGACCATACGCATCAAGAGAATGCATTTGAGCTCACTTCTGTAACATGTGGGACTCCCCCACCAGAAGACTTGGACTTGGGAACTCTTGACTAGAGTGTCTAAAACTGTCTTGGAATTGCAGCAGAGTCTGTGAATCTTCCAGTTCACTCCTTCCTTCTTCCTCTCCCTTCTTAGAGATCAGGCCTGCATGGCTCCCTGCCTCTCCTGGGCCCTGCAAACATTTCCTCCAATAAACTTCCTTCGCCTCTAATCCTGTCTTAGTGTCTGCACCCGGGGGAACCTGAACAAGTGCACTGTGCAAATATCACTTTCATGGGTGTTTGTAAGAAGCATTTGATTACTTTCAATTCACTCTGACTAGTTTTTTGTGGATGAGTTTAATTTATTTATCTTTGTTATGATTTATGATAATGCTTAACATTATCATCATACTGTTTTCTGTTCACAAGACTTTTTTT
>RJWT010035571.1:0-13429 GCA_004365215.1 Cuniculus paca | reverse complement strand
GAAAAAAATTTTAATAATTTATGATCACATTTTATAAAGCTGCTTTGTTGCTCAGAGCCAAGATGAAGGTACATGTGGTTTAACTTCACAATATTTTATTTTTCTCTTCACTCGTAAGAGGTCTAGTTTCCCAAGAGGTCTGTGCTATTACAGGAGGATATTATAATAAATTCTTTTAAAGTATAGCCAAAATTAATATTTTTTTCTAAAAAGAAAAAGACACATAATGAAGACAATTTTTAATATATAGATTTATAGTGGTATTTGCTAGTGGTTTGTTCTCAGCCTGAGAGGAGACTCAAAAAATAGCCACTGGTTTGAAAAGAAATAAAATTTCCCACTGCTGCATAGGACTTAAAGGTAGAAAGAAGTTTACATCCAGTACATCTAGAAAATCAATAGCACGTTTTCTAAAGCAGCATTGTGACCCTGTATAGAGTTGTCCAAATAATCCTACCAGCATGAAATTGTGGGCCTTGGAGAACCACCTAGAAGAACCACAAAATGATGCCAATGCTCACAGTTTAGGGAAAGAATGATGTGGGCAGAAGAGGGAAAAAAGTGTCATCTGCCCCACAGTGTGGCTACTCTCCCCTCCCTGGGGCCCTGCATCCACATGCGTCTGGTGCCACTTCCTCATCTCTGCCTCATCTGTGCTGTGTGCTCCCCATCTCTCAGAAGTGCTGCTCCTGAAAGCTCCTCAACTTTCTGATTCCTTAAAAACCAATCTGATGAAATGAAGTTTTATATAGGTTTATGACTGATGATAGGGTCAACTGATCATTTGCCCTGATCACAGACTCCTTGGAAGAAGCAATGCTGTAGCCCAATGCCTTAGTCCAAGGTGATGGCAAATGATCATTTTCACTGATAGCCTTGTTAATTTACGATAGAGTGAGGAAAATTCAGATGGGCCTGCAAAGGCTAGTTCTACCATAATGTGATTCCCTTCATTTTGGATAAATCATTTGACCTGCCTGTGCCTCAGTTTCTTCACTTGATTAAAGAGTGCTTTGTGAGAACATATTTGAAAATGGTGCTTTCAAGACATTATTGTGATTCAACAATGTGGTCATGAGTTCACTTCAACATTTCATAGAACCAATACACAGAGAGATGGCCTAAGTCCAGAATGAAAAGAAGATAGAAAAACAAACTTCGTTCATTAAACATTCCCAAGTACTTACTGTGAGGTGGGCATTGTCTTATGCATGGCAGGAATAGGAGTAAGCAAAACAGACTGTCAATTATCACTATTCCTGCTAGCATTACAGGAGTTTGAAACTATTTTGCATCTTGTACATTTATCATGCAATCATAAATCAACCATACTTTAAGCATAACTTTCAAACACCAATGATATAAATTGTCCAAAGCAAAGCAGTTACTTTTTTGCATTAGTTTGTGTTTTTTTTTTTTTTAACATAAAGATTCATACACAACCACTGTCAAGAGTACTTTTTGCCTTCCTAGTTGGTCAGTATTTGTTGAAGGAGTGCGGAAGTACCTACACAGGTAAATAAGGAAGTTCTAGCATTATGGGTATCCCTAGTATCTTTCTTAACGCCAGGATGGCTGTTATGCACCCAGAAGGTGTTGAGGCACAGCAGCCAGACAGCCTGGAGTTTTTCTGTACTCTCTTCTGGCTCCCAGGCCTGCTTCAGCTCCAGCTCCAGCCTTGTGATCTCCAAACTGCTGACTCATGCTCATGATGCAAACTTAATACCCATGTACCTTCCTGTTTTTTCTTCAGGCACATTTTCTTAGTAACCAGGCGGATGATATGCTAATGCAAATTGGCAAACTTGAACTCCAACTACAAAAATACAATCTGCCTCGTGGAAGTAAGGTACAAGGGTAGAGAGAGACTTCAAGTTTGCCCTTTTGACTTGGGTTTCCTTTCTGTCATGAAGGCACACAGTAAATGCTCAGCCACAAATCTGGTGCTCAGAAGAGATCTCTGGTGACCATTTTAGATCATTAGAAGCAGTAATTCAAAAAATTTCCTTTGAGTCCTTTCAGTAATGTGCTGTGTGAGAATCAGCTAATTTCTCTCTTGGTGCAAGGGAACTCTGAATCTGAAGCCTGTAGTGAATTCAGTGAGGCCGAGAAGTCAGGATCTGCCTCTTCTCAAAACCCATGTTGGCCACAAGGTGACTGCATCTTGCTTCTGAGTCATATAGCTAGGGTTCATTGGAGGTCACCACTGATCCATGGACTTGCTTAGAGTTTTTAATGCATTGCTGTTGAAACAATGTTTAATCTCTTCTTGTCAGCTGGCTGGATGATACGGTAATATTACCCAGCATTGCTGCACAAAAGGACAGCAAGTGCCACTTCCACAGCCTTCTCGCAGGAAAGCACAGATTTTGTAGAAAGAATGAGCCTTCTGCAACACACAGATACTCCCAGACAGACTATTCAGAAGTCAGTTGATTAGTGCTTGAGTGTTCATTCCAAGTGGAATGCCAGGGCTGCTGGCTTCTGCTTTATTAAGGTTCTCTTTTGTCTGACTCACACAAATTTTCTGACCACAGACTTGGAATTTACTGTAAAGTGAGTCATCTGGACTGAACCAATCAAAATTCCCCAGGCAAATTTAGCTCAGGTTAGGAGAAGTTATTCCTATTCTGAAATGGCCCTTTTCTTTATTATCAGGAAAATCATCAGTGAGAAGGGCGTGGGTTGCATCTGTGTTAAAATACATTATTAAATCACTTCTGAGTAATTTTATGCCCAAAGCCACAATCTCCAGTGGATAAAAAGAAAGACATTCAGTTTCAATTGGAAAGGTCACAGTTGATCTGCTAAACTGATTTAGAAAGTGATACCCTGATACGCATAGGAAAGGGTAAAGAAATTCCTTACAAAGCAGAATGAAAATGAAGACTTTATTTTTCCTGGCAGAAGAATGAGATACAAAGCAAAGTCCTGAGGAAGAGGTCATTTTGAGATACAAAGAGTAAAAGGTTGGCTCTAACATGTTCAGATTTTAATAAACTGCTTATAACTAGTCGCTTCCTTAATCAGTTCAGCACCTATAATATTCTTAAAGTAGTTCTTACCACTGCCTCCCACGTGCACAAGTATTTTCCATGCTCTGGAAAGTCAATTTTTATTTGAATAAAAACAATCAAATTCTCAGTGTATCTTTAAAGTAACACAGGGCAAATAATTTAAGACCCCTCCTATAATTACTGTGGTCCTTGGATTACTGTTTTACCTGTGGGCCTCTCCTTGAATGTTGGGGCCAGGAGGAAGAACCACCACCATCTCAATCCCTTTATGTCCCCAGGGCTGTCACGAAAGGGGAGTAGAGGTGGTGTCTAAAAGCCCATCATCATAAACCCCATCTGTGGGAAGTCTCCACAGCTCTGTAGTCTGGGAAGCATGATACTTGTGCTTAGATTCTTGTGAAAGTGTCTAGGCAAGAAGATTAAGTGAAAGAAATTATATAAGGATGATCATGACAATTATGCAGATGAGGAAAGAGAGTCATAGAACAAGTCAAATTCCACGTCCCAACCAAAGAGCATACTAGAATCAGTCCCTCCCCCCACCCGACTTTGTGCCTTAAATTGGTCATACATCAGATCAAGCAACTTCTTTTTGGGAAGGAAAAAGAAAAATTAGAAAGTTGGATGATCAAGTATAAAGGTAAATTTTGAGGTTAAAGAGAAATCCAATAGAAGCAATTAATCAATGACTTGTTATTTGAAGATTAGAGAGTAGACATGGGTTCCAGGGAAGAACAAAAACAAATTCCTTTTGATAAATACTCGAATCAGAGCAAAGATTTCTGAATAAAATTCTGAAAAGTTGACCGTGATGTGTTTTTTATTCTAATAAACGATTGGATTAGGAAAAAGATTAAATTGTCTCTTCTGCTCAACACAAAAGGAAAGGCTAGTCCAGTCCCCTGCAGGTATTTACCAATATCCCTAGGGACTGAGTAAAAACAAATCGCTAACCCTGAAATCATTTGAGGTGGTCAGAATAACATAGTTGTCATTGAGAAAAAAGTTTAACATAAGAAAAAATGTTTTGTATTGAGAACATATTCGTAATCTGATGGAATATGTAAGAAGAAGAAAAGCAATAAAGACAAAGATTAGGAAAATGTGAAAGAGATGGCATTAGAGAGGAAAGAGCAGATCTAGCCTTGGCCTAAGGCTGTTGACTTCTTGAGTTTGTCTTCCATAATGGTCACCGGCAGCCCTCTGTGTCCAATTCAAGTGACAAATTGTTTCCTAGTGGGTGCTTGTTCCCATTAGAGAACCATGGCAGAATTACCTGTTAAATTGCACTCCCATCCCCAGCCCCAGGTATTCAGAGAAAAACATACTGATAAAATGTAACAACTGAAACCATTTGCTCCAGGATTGCTGTGATGCAACTGTGAGCAACTAGATGAGAGATAACAAGTACTTTAGGCCAGATGGTATACAAGGGACTCTTTCTCTGTTTTGTCACTGGGTTTTCTTAACAATCATATGAAATGTGGAGCTATCCCCATTTTAATAGACACTGAGAATGAAAGAGGTTTAGTCATTTCTTTAGTGTTGAGCTTCAGTTCTAGCTATGTATTAATTCTGGGTGTTCTTTATATCGTTTCCAATAAAGATTTAAATGGAATTCATGCACATGTCATACTTTTATCCATCAATATGCATGCCAATTGAGTAAAATCTTAGTTATAAAATTTTAAAATTTGGTATAAAAGTTAATATATATTAACTTATCAAGAGCCAGAACATTATGAGGCTAAATTTTCTAGTCCTGCATCTATAATTTTGATTACAATGAGATATGCATAACTATTTCTCAGTGGAAGGAGTTGGGACAAGGAGCACATCAGAGCTGCCTGACTGATAGGCTTCAGCCTATTGCCATCTCCATGCCTTCTCCTGGCCTATTTCAGTTTCCAGTTGATGTGATCAGTAGAGTGTGCCTTATTTTTTCAAGAGTGCTGAGTCTGAGCAATATTGTGATATCATTTTGTCAATTTTCATACTAATCAATGCTTCCCTGCCTCTTTATTATCCTATCTTTCATGTAAATGAATTTCTAGTAATCTTTTCTCAAATTACCTAGGTTGCTGTATGTTTGTAGGTTTAGATAGTTCATTTTCAATTAATACCCCCACAATGTTATGCATAACCAATATTCTCAAAGTAATATTAGTAAGTTATATCTTCCATTTACTTCACTGATGTATCCTGCATACACATTATTATTCAATACTGCACTGCTTTCTGATCAGATTAAAATACAGGGACTTACTTCATTAGGAAATGGCAAAACCACTAAAGATAGTGTAAGAACTGATGTCAATGGATCAGACATTTTGTCATCCACTCAGCACTGTAGTCAACATCTATTTACTACTGAGTACATGCAATATGCCAACTAGTTGGATTTTACCCACTGAAGTGGAATGTAGTCTCTTGCTGAGCTAGCCATTTACTCATGTTGGAGAAACATCTTTCAGAATAAGGATGCACTAAACTATACCAAAGCCATTCAGAAACATTAGAGTAGTTGGCAGTTTACCCATGAATGACTCAGTGTTGGAGCAAATACATCCAGGCCTCTTACAAGATACTTTCTAGATGGCAAAAATTAGTAATAATTATTAGTAATAATTTCAATTACTGCAACTTATCTTGTTACATAGGCTAAAATTTGAGCTTTGAAGATAATTGGATTGGCTAAGTCTTAATAAAAATATGAATCAGAAATACTGAAATGGGCCTTCTAGATTCTAAATACTTTAGTGGCACTATTTTAGGGAATTTATAGTAAAACTCAAATCTATAAGTGAATTTATACTAGTAGCTTATACTTTACTATCCAAGATACTAGAATAGTTGGAGGGAACATAGGACTAAGAATATTAAATTCTGCATCCAAATATCATCTTGCAAGTTTTGAAGCCACATTTAAGTCACTTGAGCTCTCTTTTCTCTATGTTCTGGTGACTTCATTTATATAATCTGCTTTTCATCATACTGGAATACTATAAAGATTAAATGCTTTAAGTAAAAATGTTTCAGAAGCTGTGACATGATATTTTAATAGAAAATACTAGTTTCGTGAAATTGTTTCAAAAAGTGGAAAATGTTATATTAACAAAATAAAAAGTATTGTTTCACTGTTAGACTTTACAATTTTATCTTCAGTTTTAAAACCCCACTTAGATTTATTAAATATAATACAATTGTTCATTATAAAGAACCTACAAAATTAAAGGAAAGGCAATACAATTTAAAGGCAAGAAAATAAAGCTAGACTCAGCTGAATTTGAATTTCACTTAGTTTATTGGGCAAGATCCCTGGCCACATTCCTTTTCTCAACCTGTTACTTTATATGTAAAGCGTATATAATGATAGCTACCTATAATAAAGGAAATAATATATGCAAAGCGCTTAATCCAGTTTCTTGGCACCTAGACTTCATGAGAATTATCTCTGTTACAGTTATAAGTCTTTGTTTTTTCCCAATAACAAGCTATGCATCCACAGGTTCAAGGACTATACCAAATTCTGCTAGTTTGTATGTTCTTCCTCATTTTTCTTTTTTTTCTTCCTTCCTTTCCAAAAGCAAAAGATTTTCAGCTGCCCTAATTAATGGAAGTATTAGATGTATGATTAACAAGGTAGTGTGACAGTTATTCTTTATGTTCCATCCCACTGAGGCATCTCAACAGTTAGTCTGCTTTGAAGGATGAAGCCAGGGGAGGGTATGCATGGTTGGAAGCATGCTTTTGTTGAGGTGATTCTTTTCAAGGTTATAGCCTCACTTTTGTATTTTGCATTTTCTTTTTCTTTTTTTCTTTGAGGTATTTTGAAAATATTACCCCACCTGCAGGAATCTGTAATTGGTAATATGAAGGCCTGTCTGAGAAAGGAAGCATTGCTGCAAAGGATCTGATTTAGCATCATGATTTTTATTCATTTTTAATATAGAATTTCATGGCTCATCAAGGGTAAACTAGTCAGTCTGTCATGGCTTTTTATTCGTTTCAGAAAATATCATGCTGTTGCTGTGTGTGTGCGTTTTTGGGGAAAAAAATCAACAAAAAGAAGGAGAATGACCCTGTGTTCTCTTGCCCCATCTTCTTTCCAAGATCACTGGTTTTGCCCTAAAAGACCCTCTTACCATTTTTTCAATTCCTTACTGCAGCTCATATTAATGAGTGTCATAGCTTAGCAACGATCATCATTTCATATTAAATTTACAGTTAAGCTAATGTGGTGGAATGATCCCTATGCCAGAAGCTCTTAATTCTCTTCCTTTCCTTCACACAAGGAAACTAGATTAGAACCAAATGCTCAAAGTTCCTCCTTACATAACTAAAGGGAGGTGTTTCCTTATTTCTCTCTTACCCTGATTTTCTGTCTCTCTCTATATTTATAGAACCAGCTTTAATTATGATTTACCAGTGTGCTTTGAGCACATTAGTGATTCTCCAGATGGCTCAACCGACCCAAAAGAGCACATTTCTTTTCACATTTGATCTTAGAACAGCCAATATGTTCTTAGCAAGAACGGGCTAAGCAGTTAACTTGTCTATTTGCAGATAGCTTTCTTTTGACTGCTTCTGATGAATATCAATATTCTTTAATATTACCTGTCCCCTACACATCTCTGAATATTTTATCCTGTTTGATTTTCCCATACAGTTAATCTGTGGATCAGCATGAGGGAAGTTTCTAATTAAAAAAAATTATTTGACTATTTAAAATAGCTTTTCTTACAGAATATGTTACAGCTTCTGAAATGGCTTTGAACTTTTTGTTAGTGCCAAGTATTTATTCTGAAAGAATTTCCAAGAAAGTGAAAGGTAGGCCTATAAATAAATGACAACAAAAGAAAGGTATTATGTTTAACACATTCTTCTACAATCTCTGATCACTTTCTCTGCCAAAGTTATATTCTATAACTGAGAATAAAGCTAAATAATGCCAGTTTGATTACTGTAAGAAAGTATTCATACCATTAATGTATATTTTGCTTTTCTTTAATTTTAAAATAGTGGAAAACAAAAGTGAACCTAACAATTGTAGTTAAACTAGCAATAGCAACACATTTATTAGAAGTGACAATGTCTCTGGGTGTGTGAACATATATATTTATGTATCCATTATACATTTATGTATCCATTATACATTTATGTATCCATTATACATATAAAATAAGTAGCAGTATATGACAAAGGATTTTTATTCTTTTGGTTTCTCTATTGTAAAACCAACCAAATACAACAGAATAACATTTATAGCAAGTGAAAAATCTAAGTTTGCTTGAATTTCCAAAATGTTTTATTGGGTCAAATTGAGACTAAAAAAGCGAGACTGTTATTAAAATCTGAACAGAATTTTAAGATCTTAGAATTTCTATATTAGCATACAATTAAACATAAAAGCTTTGGCTTTTGCCACCTTTTCTGAATGTTTATGTATTTATTTATTTGTCCCTGACAGACCTACCTTGTGCCAGTCCTGTGCATATGCCCTGGGGTGGGAGCAAGGTTTGAAGCAAAACAGTGAAGTATGTTAATGAAATGTCTGAAATTTGCTATTTATGGTGATTATATTGGTTTCTCTGCAGCACAAAAAGGTCACAATTAATGCAGATGGCAGACAGAATATAGACAACTTTCTTTGCTATATTTGGGAATGTGGACTTTATCCCTTATCCATAGGTCAAGGAGGAAACCAATCAATTTGAACAGGTGAATACCACATATTGTTAATCCTTTAGATATTCACAATGGCAGCTATGTGAAGAGTGTTATGGAAGGGCATTAAACTATAACTCTATGTACATGAGGAGACCTTTGCTATTAAAAGATAAAAGAAGAGGCTGGAGGAAGAATAGAGAAGTATATGTAATTTACAGGATTTAGAAACAATTAGCTATCAGAGTTGAAAGAAAATTGCAATTCTAGGGCACTTCCAGACTTTCATGAATGAACAGTTTGTTGAATTTCTAAAATGAGCAATAAGGAATGAAAAAATGTTTGTAGATGAGGTCAGTTTTGGATATATGAAGTACTTGAGGTAATTCAGTGGCAGATAGCTGAGACACTTAAATCTGAAGGTCAGGAGAGAGAAGTTTGAGCTTGATAGAAAGATTGATTTGTCAGATCTGGGAATCATTAGCAGAGGTGCAAGAAATAATGAGCTTAACCAGAGGTAGCCCGTTAGGAGAAAAAGTCTCAATAGCAAAGCACTAGAGAACACATTAAAGTCATCATTAGAAGAGAAATTAGCAAAGAAGAATTTTTAAGCAGAAAGGAAGACAACCAGGAGAGTCGTGATTCAGAAAGGATGGGAAAAATAATTTTAAAATTAAATAAAATGAAGACTGAATGATAACATTGCCTTTAGTCATAGTTATACCACTGGTAAACTTGCCAGAGAAAATTAGTATAGTAGATTGCAGCATGCCCAGTAAAATTTAATATGCATTAATCTTATCAATGTATCATGTCATCAGTTCCAAAAAACTTACATAGAAACAATTTATTCAAAAGAATAAGTTTGTTTAAAAATGAAAAATATTTGCATATGCTGCATAGAAAGAAAATTGCTTTAGAAATTATATTTTTTAGAAGAAAATCTCTTTGAGTTAAAAATATGATTATAATAATTGTATTTTGGAATTTAGTTCCCATAAAACAACTGATATTGGAGCTATCCTCTTACAGCTAGAAAGCTAGACAAAACAAATAAATTAATGTTTTCAGACATTAGACTGTAGGCAGCACAGGCAGTGATCTCTGACAGAAAGGAAATAAAAAACAATGAGGCCTATGATCAACCAGACTGTCCTCTAGGCAGCAACAAGAGGAAGAATCCTGGCAAAATGCAGAAATTGACACAGAATTTGAGGTGTTTGAAATAACAAGACAGAATCATAGAGAGGAAGAAATCCACGGGGCAAGAGCTGTAAAATCCTGAAAAGAACTGTCTTTGGTAAAACTGTAGTTGTCCATGCCTACTGACACTTCACAAGACTGAGATAACTATCAAAAAACTATAAATTCAGCAACTATTACAGGTGGACAATGTTCAAAATACAGCCAAAATACAAACCTTAATGCACACTCTGAATATTCAATAGAGAATATAAAAAAGCCATGACTTAGGAGAAAGTCTGGCCTTTCTGGACAGTAGAAGATACCCGAGACCAACTTTTACTAAATTTAAAAGCAAATGTTGAAAAGAGCAAGTTGGTTCCCAATGAAGTAGCTTTTTGACCAAAACAAACTCAATACTCTTAGGAGGAAGATAAGAAAACCCAGATGACCAACAATGAAATGTTCAAAATGTCCAGCATCCAATGAAAATTTATTAGAAATACAAAGAAGTAGAATAATATGATTCATAACCACAAGAATGTCAATCATGAAAATTGGCTCAGAATTTACCAGTAGGGTTGATCATTAGGGTAGATTTTTAATAACTACAGATTGAATAACTCTTACCTGAAATGCTCAGGACTAGAAGTATTTCAGATGTCAGAGTTGTTTGATTTTTGAATATTTATGTAGAGTTCATAGGTTGATATGAAAATCCAAAATAAAAAATGCTCTTAAATTTGAAACCATAGTTCCAAAAACATTTGGATTTCAGAACAGTTGAGATTTTGGATTAGAATGCTCACCCATGTTTTAAATATGTTCAAGGATTTAAGGAAATCCTTTAAAAATGAGATGATAAATTGAGTCTGTAGAAAAAAATAAAATCAACTTTCTGGAGATGAAAAATGCAACAGATGCAATAAAATTTCACTGAATGAGCCTAAAGGCAGATTAAATGCTACCAAAAAAGAGATCAGTGAATTTTAAGAGCAGAAAATAGACTTCAAACAAAAACACATAGAATATAGATTTATACTGATAAATTCAATCTTTTGGAGTAAAATGGTCAACTTCTTGAAAAACACACGTTAGTCAAAGACAAAAAAAGAAAATCTAAACATCTCTGGATCTATTAATGAAATTTAATTTTTAACCCCCCAACCCAGGTCATATGGGTTCATAGAACTGCATCATATGCTTAGAGAAGAAAGAGTCCCACTATGTACAGCTTTTAACAAAGAAGCTAGAGACCTAGGAAACACTGTTTGTAATTACAAAATGACAAATCATTGTAACAGGAATTAATAGATGAATTTTAGAAAAGAGAGCTCTTTTCAGGATATTATGGTCAAGAATAGAATTTTAGAGAATTTGAGTTTAAACTTGTAATTAAAAGATTTCAATAAAAAAACATAGGGCCATTATAATTTGGGAGAATGACATGGGACGGTAGGAAGCAAGCAAGTGTATTATTTCAAGAAAAAGTAAGTACAGTTGTACCACATCATCATAATCATTTTGGAGACTTTTAGATCGAGGCATAGACTTAAAATATAGATAATGTCATGATAACCACACGACACTTTCACTTTCATTTGGATTTTTTTCTACAAGCAGTTGAAAAACCGATAAAAGGTTTTGAACATGAGAGTGCCATTATCAAACAAAAAATTTGGATTCTTGATCTGATGAAAGTTTTCAGTCTTAGAAGGAAGCAAATTTAGTGACAGATAGGCGAATCCTGCAAAAGCCTGAAATGGTTCAATGAGAATGGAAAGGAAGACCCAGAAGTCTCGTGTAGATTCAAATGACTAGCCTCAAACCTAGTTATATTTTCGAAGTATTAAAATTAAAATGGCATACATCTGTAATCCTACCTGTCTAGGAGGGTGAGGCAGAAATATTGCAAGTTTGAGACCAACTTAATTAATTTAGTGACCTAGTAAGAACCCGGCTCAAAATGAAAGTTATTTTTTAAAAGATTGAAGATGTAGTTAATGTAAAGACCCTGGGTTCAATTCCATTATCACAAAAAAGGTTAAACATACATAGGCTAATGTGTATTCTAATTTCCACAGAACAAGACTTGTGTGGGGTATAATTTTATCAGTAAAAGTTTCCCTGTGTTTTGGTTACCAATGACACTTACAGTTAGTCCCAAATATCTGTTCATGACAGGTATTTTAAGTAAAAGCCATGAGCCTTTCTCCCACAATTTTCAAACATTGCTTGGCTCAGGTAAATTTATAATAGGGAGCAGTTGATCTATGTACATTGTACATTTAATGGATTTTCTATTAATTGTAGGAAGATGAATTTATCTACTGAATTTGCAAGTGATCAATGTTGATTAAGTCAGATATATTTGATGTCATTCATAGTATTATTTTTGGTTCTTAAAATGAAACGTGACTAATATACTGTTTCTCTCCATTAACCAAGGTCCATGCACACAAATCTCTGAGGGAGCTTCAAATTCTCTATTTCTCCAGTGAACACTGTCAGGGGACAAAGGAAAACAAGGATTTGATATGTTGTGATTTTGCAGCAGCAAACAAACCACAGCAGTGGAAGCAGCAATTAACATTGTGAATTTGTTAACAGGACAATTACTGTAAAGTAATATTCCTGACAATCAGTCTAAAGAAAGATTTGCTATTTTCATGTTAGTTTTCTTTAAACAAAAATCCCTTATGATATGATAGCTTGGATTATTATGACTCCTTTGAGAATTTGTTCTGCAGGAAATATTCATTCACCTCTGTCTTTGTGTTCGACAAGCAGGAGATGAACTTCGCTATCTCCTATGATTTTGAGTGAGATTCTGAGGTTGCCAGGAGGGGGAGAAGGACAGGAATGCATTTGACTCCAGAAAATTGGTAAGGTAATTTCGTAAGCAAAAGCTCCTTGCACAACACTTCCCATGCTTGAAAACAACTTTTAAAAACTATGGAAATAAAAGACTAATGAAAATTCCTGTAGTTTCTGTTTTACTGTACATGTCAAGTCTTGTATCTTCATTTTGGGGATAAAATTTTAAATAGCACCCTAGCCGGGTACAAACAAATTCTCATAAGAAGTTACTTTGCACGCAGTCAACACTTACTGTCTGATAGACACTGTGACAAGAGCTGCACTATCTCTGGAAAACGTCACAATGAAAGGGCAAGACACTTCCTATTTGCTTTACTTTAAAATTTATCATGGAGCCGGGCATGGTGGCTCACGCTTGTAATCCCAGCACTCGGGAGGCTGAGACAGGTGGATCGTTGTGAGTTCGAGACCAGCCTGGGCTACAAAGTGAGCTCAAGGCCAGCCTGAACAGCATAGTGAGACCCTGTCTCAAAAACACCAGGGCTGGAGATCTAGCTCAGTGGTCTAAGTGCCTGCCTGGCAAGCGCAAGGTCGTGAGTTCAATCCCTGGTGCCGCAAAGAAAAAAATAAATAAAATAAAATTTATCATGGAAAAATTTTAACCATTTATTCTCTACCATACCCTGTGAGTTAATCAGGCAGGTAATGTATTTTTCTAAACACTAATTGGATTACTAAAATCT
>RJWT010035570.1:0-13448 GCA_004365215.1 Cuniculus paca | reverse complement strand
GATCTTCAATTTCCGAGTGCTCTTTCTTGCACCTCTGTCCATGGTAAGGTCTTCAAACTTCTTGAAGATTTTCCTGTCTGCCTGAATCTTTCAGCATCACCTGCTATCACTTGCATAGGCCTCATGTTTTGTTCACATTTTATGACTTTAGTACTTCATATCTTTTTGTAGCTCAAATTTTATCAATCCTGTTGATCTTTTCAAAGAATCAACTTTTGGCTTTGTTGATTTTCTTTACTATTTTTCTAGTCTTAATTTCATTTACTTCTGCTTTTTATCTCCGTTTTTTTTCTGCTGCTCTAATCAACTTGGATTTTTTCCTTTTTACAGTTACTTTAAATAGAAATTAGGTTATTGTTATGAGTTTTCTTTTTAGAAAAAATATACAGGGATTTATGACTATAAATGTTCCTCTAAGTGCTTCTTTGCCTTCTTCCTCTAAATTACAGTTTCTTATTTCATTCATCTCAAAGATTTTTCTAATTTCTATTGTGATCTCCTGTTTGAAATATTGGTCATTTGTGAGTGTTTCTATATATTTTTGTATTTCTCATATTTACATCTGTCATTTCTTTCTAATGTACATAGTCAGAGCACACTTTGTACTATTTTAAATCTTTTAAATCACTAAGATGTGTTTTATAGCCTTGTCTATGGAGTTGCTAGCAAGGAGAGCAAATCAATCCTTCTGGAAAGACACTCTGGCACTTTGAGTAGGTGCTGGGTAGGTGTGACCATCTTGGTCTTCTTGGCTGGCCCTCCCTTAGAAAAGCCTGTGCTCTCTGACAAGTTGTTGTGGAGATAGAGCCCAGCATTCTGTCTGCCAGGTCTTGGCAAGAGCTTTCATTGATTATACCCTGAATCTTTTGGCCCTGTCTGCCTTCTGGAATAGTTCTGAAACGTTCTGGGTGCAGCCTGTCTCTCCTGGGCTAAGAATTGAGATCCCAGCTGGCAGCTAAGAGGGGAAGGTACTTTCAATTTGAGGCCGCCACTACAAGAAGTAGACTTCAGTCATGCTAAAATGTGTTTTGTCTCAAATGCCACAAATTTACACTATTTTACTTTACTAAGAATACACGTTTCTTTATTTTCAGATACTTTGCATTAAAAGAAAAATATCTATCAGTTAAAATGGTTGTTTCTCTAGGGAAAAAGTTGACTCTTCAGATTGCCTTTCCAGAAATCTTCCCTCCATTCTACCTCGGTCTAATTTTTTCTTTGGCTTGAGGTCACCAATTGCTGCTTGCTTATTCTGCTTTTCCTTTGAATGTGGGACAGACAGCTGAGCATGCACTATAAGAACAGGAATGGTGATGGCAATCAGAGATCACTGCCTCTTTTCTAGAGTGAAGCGTGAGGCTCATCCACCCAAACTCTGGAAAAAATGTGAGCAGGAAGTGTGCATCAGCATCTAGAGAATGTGGGTCCAGCAGAATCTGTGGGACTAAGTTGGTGTTACACCCTTTTCTCAAGCTGATAATTTTATAGACTTTCTCTAGGCTTTTATAACATATTATCTATGTTAGCAACTCCATAGACAAGGCTATAAAACACATCTTAGTGATTTAAAAGATTTAAAATAGTACAAAGTATGTTCTGACTATGTACATTAGAAAGAAATGACAAATGTAAATATGAGAAATACAAAAATATAGGCTTTTATAACATACTGTCTATGTTACTTTAACTGTGCTCAGAAAGAAAAGTGAGAATTAAAGGTCCTATTTATATGGAGAAGACTCAGTAATATTTTGGAGGAGGATTTTTAATAAAGGGAGGAATCCACTGAGAAATGTATTAAATCCACTGCCGAAGACCATCACAACTACCCTGACTCCTCTCTAGAGAAAAAGAAATGTGTAAAATGTTATTCTTATTGATCCTTCCATCTTCCCTCGTAATTAAGGCACAAGACTTATAGAAATGTAGGGAGATCAATGGATTATGGAGAGATTTAGGAATGGAAGCCTGCACTGTATAATGCAATGATAATAGAGGGAGAGAATGGAAAGGGCATGGTTCCTAGATTTCTAGAACTGGGTACCAGTGTATAAAATCTTGTATGGAGAGAATGCTGGAACAGACAAGGTCTGACTTATATTCTTGACTATTAATGGCTAAAAGCTGTGGTGAAGAGGATGATTCTATAAAGAAAGTGACAGAGATCACTGTGAAAGAAGGAACAAAGAAACTCTGTGGAAAGGTGTTTTCCATAAAAAATGCTTGAAATTATTATTTGCTGTTGAGAAGTTATGGCAGAAAAGAGTTAAAGCAGACCATGTGATCTTGTGACATAGAAATCACAAAGTCATCACTGGTAATTGCAGCAGGAATTGTTTATGTGAGGTGCTGGGTGATGTTGTATTAGATGTTGGAAGAAGTAGATTACTTAGTGGAAAAATGTATGGTGTAGGCAAGTGATGAATGATAGAAACTGCTTTTCCTTTTAGTGCAGAGACTTTCATAGAGCAGAAAGTCACCAAAGGAGCAAGTTGATGATTCTAACTACAGAGAAGTAGTTCATTGCAAATAAAAATAAGGGCATCAAAGACTACTTCAGAGGGTTGAGGACAAAGTTAAACATATTGGAACTAGTCAGGTATCCTGCCCCTGGCATCTGATACCTGTGTAATTGTGCAAAGCAGGTATTTAATTTTTCCTGCATCTCAGCTTCCTCATCTGTATAATGCAATGATAATAGAGGGAGAGAATGGAAAGGGCATGGCTCCTAGATTTCTAGAACTGGGTACCAGTGGATAAAATCTTGTGTGGAGAGAATGCTGGAACAGACAAGGTCTGGCTTATATTCTTGACTATTAATGGCTAAAAGCTGTGGTGAAGAGGAATATACAGGAATATACAGTCAATACAGGCCAAACAGAATTACTTTATCCTGCACTGAGTGGTTCCCATGACAAGTAAAATGAGAGCTCACCAGTAAAAATCATGTACATCAAACAACAGATGCATAGTAAATGCTAATAAATGTTTCTTTCCTTCCTTTCTTTGTTCAAATTTGCTCACCATATTTACCTTCAAGTGTACATGAAGATCTTCCTAATAATGTGTGTGTGTGTGTGTATGTGTGTTTGTGTGTGTGTGTGTGTATAGTCAATCATGCTGGAACATCAAGTGTTCAATTAAAGTCATGAGGACTCTATAGTATTATTGCACGTCTATGTTAACAAAGGGAAAACTTGAAAGGCTTATGCATGGGTGTGCCATAATCAGAGTCACATTTATATATGATAAGTGCATCACCATTGTGGAAAAATATAGCTGTGGCATACAAGAGAATGTGTAGGAGCTTATGTAGGATTCCTGACTACAGAGGATAGTAGCCTGGGGATGACAACAGTCACGATGGAGAAGGAAATGAGTAGATAAAAGAAATTTCAGAAGAAAGAGTGGTGAACATAAGGATTGACCGGAACTAGTAGTAAGTGGGAAGAACAAGACAAAGATAATACTAAAATTTCTTACTTGGGCATGCAGAGGGCTGGCTAATGTCATTACTCCCGAGTTATCTCAATGATTGATTGAATGGCTACTTTCCCTGTGAAGCTATGTGTTGAATAGCACAAAGATTCATAAACATACTACTTATGCCTTTGAAAGATTTTTTTAGCCTGGGTGCAGAACTAAGTGAACTTTCAGTGATCTATACAGGAGAATATAAAATACATGAAAGACCTGTAAAAATTTTTAGACAGTAATGTATTAAGGTATTCTGGAACTAATTATTACCATATTCAATTTCACAGCAAATTTTCCTCTGAATTCTGCCAATCATGCACAAACTCCATGGTTTTGACATGTGTCACTTAATAGAGAAAGCTAGCACAGGAAGAAAGTAACCCTCCCTGTCTTCTTTCCAGACATTGCGAACTCAGCTCTGGATACTGGGGGCAAAGAGTCAGAACATCAACTTCTATCAGGTGGATTTGCTTCTATCTTTGTTTTGACTGTCATCCTTTAGGCTTACAAAAAAGGAGTAAGTTTCCATTGTCCAGATAGACTTGGGAAGTTTGAAAAGTAAATTGTTTAAGGGTTTCATGATGAGATTGAAATATATTATTGATATGCTGAGCACCATGGGCCAAAGCAAGAGCAAACAGACGGTCTCTCCCCCTTGATGCAAACCAGAGACAGCCAGATGGCTGCACAGCAGATTCTATAGGTGGAACCTTTGAAGCTTCCAGAAAATCAAATCTGTGGCCTTTCCTGGAAACACAGAAGCACACACTAAACATAGGCATGCACACACACACACAGACACATGTTCACATGCTTTCAAACTTGGTATTATAAGCTGTCACAGCATCTGTTGCTTTCTTGCCTTGACTGGACTTCTACACACTTAAAATGAGGATGTATGTGACTTGCAAAGACAGAATTTTTTTTCTCATAGAAGAAGAGTAGTTTCTACAATAAAACCATTATAGACAACAGTGAGGTTCATTTTCTTATGGCTTGTAGGCTAATGGGACATCCTGATTGGAAGGCAAATCTGAGACTAAACACTTAATTTTACAGATGTACAGTAGCTGAAGGTGTAAATGGCTTATCACATAGAAGCCTGCCAACTGCTCTGTGGCAGGCGTGAGTGAAAAACAGTCAGTCTGCTTCTTCTTTGTGCTTATTTTTGCATAATGTATTATCTTTGCAGTTTTTCAACAAAGATGCTCTGAAAGATAATACTCAATTCCCAGAGAAGAATTATACAACCAGTTATGCATTTCTTTTGTTTTCTCCACAAATATTTCATGTCAGGTTATGCTTCTTTTTAAATTGAATTTGGTTTTTGAGTAACCCACAATGCTCAGACACACATTTCATAAGCATACCATAAAGTGGAGGAAAAACAAGCTGAGATTTTAAAAAATTAAGATTTGCTTGCAGATTTCAATTGCTTTACTGCTTTCATTGCTAGAAGATCCAAGCTTTAGTGTATGTTCCAAAGGGGGTTACTATAACATAGAACTCTATGTTCTTTCTAATCAACAAGACAAGAACATTTTTGTGACCTTGAGAATTGATATTAGGGTCTTCTCAATAAGCTTCATCCTACCCTTGCCCTTCCACACAGTTTTTAGAATTTTCAGAGTCTTGCTAAATCACTAAACTGGCCAGTTGGGCTTGAACTGAGATCTCCCTACTGCTGCTGCTGAGAGTATAGGCATGTGCCACTATGCCTGGGAATTTCACCAATATTTAAGGATATTTTTTGAAAGGCTAGTTTTGGCAAAGTATATTGTCTATGTGAAAACAAAGTATATACACATGAGGTAGAAAAAAGGGCGCGGATTTCAACCTAAAGTTAATCCTGGTTTCAAAGTCTGATGACTACTTCTTGACTGTAAGAAACTGAGCAAATCAATTCATGTCTCTGTTTTCTCAGCAGTGGCATTTGTGAAGTGGGGTTCCCGTAACTTGGTTGTAAAGATAAAGCTCAGTAACACATGTAAGGGCCTCACACATTGTAGGCAGTTGGTAAGAGGAATAAAAACGTAATTTAAACAATTCATTCAGTTTTTTTCCTTTATTATTCTGCCACAATGCCACGAGCAGCATTTGACCTCTGTATTTTAGCTAAGTCATACTGTTATAAGAAATGAACAATGACAGTGCTTTGAAAGGAAAAATATATTACCTAAAGTTTGTAATGTAAATTAATATTAAATGGAACACCAATAACCATCCTTTAGGCATTTACAAAGTAATTAGATTATTTTCCAACATTACCCCAGTCTTGAGAGAAAGTAGGCACAGAGGAAATTCAAAAGGGATTGCCCAGACTCTCCTCAACTTTGGTAGACACTATGATCCTTAAACTTTATGGTTTCAATGTGGGACTGATCAGTTCTGATGACAGGGCTGTCACAGGGTATCCTGACCTGGTGAGGACAGTGGCTGCATTGCAGGGCTTATGACACCTGCATTGCCTAATTGTGAGGAAACCAATGTAAACCATAGAACCAATGGACCCTCCCAACTATCACTCAGATCTGCATGTGAGACAGGAAGATATGGCCATGATAGTACGCAAATTTCATTTAAAAATCAGTGACTAGATGTGGCATCTAGAAGGCAGACATTCAATAAATATCTATCTAATTAAACAAAATACATGTCTTTGAACCTAAGTAGATTGCTTTGCGGGTAAGCAGATTAAGAAAATGATAAAAAAAATTGACATGATAGTGTTTTCAGATTTTCAAAATTGCTGTCTTCAGTTAATTTATCTGAACATCCATTTTTACCTTCTATGACTTTCACTCTCTTTCAACATGTAGATGATACATTGACAATCAGTTCTAAATAATACTTGCAATTGTTAGATGGATGCTGATGGTTTTGGTGTTCCTCAATGAGCCAGCTGCTGCAGACAAATGTTCCTCTGTTTCTTTTCTTTTCTCTCTTTCTCTTTTTTTTCTCCCCCCTCAGGGATGAGTGATTGTTTCCTTCCACAAATTAAAATGAATCTCAATGTCAGGGCCCACATTTTAGCTCTGGGCTTCATTTATTTAGTTCTTTTTTTCTCTCTCTCTCTCTCTAAAATGATTCACTTCACTGCTGTTCACATTTTTTGTGACTTTTCTTCAATTTTGGTTCATGTCACTTAGGATCTTGGTTTATGTCCTTTTGTAGAGTGGAAAAGTGAGAATAAAAGGGGCCTATCTAAGAAGTATTTTACTCTTAGCCCAAAGCACCTAGAACCTTCTGACTGAATCTGTTCCCACAAATATCATAATCTCCCTGTAAGAATTTAAACTAATTATTCATGCTGTGGTATTTACACATCTAGATAGACCAAGACCATTTTAGGAAACAGTATTTCTACACTAGCATCACAGTAGGGTTAGATGATTTGTGCCATGCTCAGTGAAACACTGCCCTGATTTGTACTCCACTGACTGAATTCTGAGCCATGGATACAGACACTCATGTTTTAGAGCCCAAGACCGAGGATTTCTTTGTAGTATATGTTATCCCCGAAAGCCTCATACTTTTGTTGAGTTTGTGAACCAAATTCAATAAATGTAGTTAGAGTTTCACAGTTACATGAGAGGAAGTTTTTGTTTTAGAGACAAAAACCTTTGGACTTTTCACTGACTCTTCAATAGATTGATTCAATGTTGTAGTAGACAATATAGATAAATCTTCGAAATCGCTCTTTAGTAGTAGATATCTATCTTGCACACATACATATACATACAGTTATATATGTGTACCTACATACATATAATCTTTTCCTTTCTTCCTTTTCTCCTTTCCCATATCCCAGTTGTGCTTTCCTTTTGAGCACTTTATTTCCCTTTCATTATTACAATATCTGTTGTACATTTTGGATATTATTACTCTATATTACTAATCTCTATTATTTCATCAAAAAGAACAGTTTGTGCTGTCATTGTTTGTTTGATCATTTTTCTATGCCTAGATCTTGTAACCTGAACAATTACTTCTAAGATAACAATATGCAATATATTAACTACTTTTTTTGAAATTCTGTATCATTTCTATCCTTTTTTCTGTTTTGCTTTTTAAAATAATCTTTTAAAAAATCGCTCTTTATTTATATGCATGTTTCCAAATACTAGAAAGTGGGAATCAGATGAATAAAATATTTGAAAATGAGAGGTTTTTAAAAAATTTATTCATATGTTTACTTTTTAAAAATTCTGAATATCAGGAATTATACAGCTCTCTCTAATGTATGTTGGCAAAGATATGTTTGTACCTAGGCTAAACAATAAAAACCTCAAGTAGATCAATGGACACTGTATTCCTCTTTCTTTTTCCTTTTCCTTATTTAAACTGTAAACAGTATATCCTATCAGAAACTGGAGAAGCAATGAGTAGTCCAAAGCAAATAATTACCTTTTCTCTATGTTTACAGTAAGGATCAGAGAGCACTCTTTTTTCCCTTTTCATTACAAAAAAAATCCTTCTTCATTCCCCAGAAAATTTTAATGGTAAAAAATAATCCCCAGTCCCACTACCATCGATAATAAGGACAAAAAGCACTGGGTATTGGCTTTGGTTGCCGATGCCTTCCTGAGCAAAGAATGTTAACTGCATTGTGCTGTAATGAGCCATACCCAAACTACTGTTTTCTGGTCCACTGTTTATTTGATTTCTTTATTGTAATGAAACTCAGATGGTTGGTGTTTACACTAGCAGTGTGCTGGGAGATCATGCTGGGAACCATTCTAATTAGCTACAAGTGGGTCTCAGAATTAGAATGGAGGAAAGAACAAATTTTTAGTAACGACTTTAAATTGAAGCCCTCATTTATTTTCATTATGGCCAGACCAGAAACAAGCTAATGTTTCCCAGGTCTTTGTGCAGAGGGTTTGTGCTTCAGCTGAGTGCTTCAACTATTTCAGATGCACTTTAGCATACGTTGTTCCTGGAAAGGAACTTTTAAGGTAAGGTTGGAGTAAGACAGTCAGCTTGGAATCGTCACAGTGAAAGATGAAGTAGGCGAGAGTAATAAGTGTGCATTGCTCAACTTTGAACTCTGCTTCACATGAAAAACCATATTATCTGAGCTCTCTGATCCAAAAACACATTTTTCTGCCTGAATATAGTCTCAGAAATGAAATACTTTGGTTCTCATAGCAAAGTGATCAGTGAATTTTACTCTACCCATGAGTGCATAATGAAAAGCACAATCTAAGAATAAATTGGTTCCCTTAACAAGTGAGTGTTTACATATCTCCTGGGTTTGTGGTCTTCTTTCTTTGGAAGCAACTAGTTGACCAGTCATGAGAGATTTTGAGCTATCTAGTCATACTTCGTGTAAAGGGTACCTCTAACACATTCGCTGTAGTGCAGAGCATCTTTTTAATGATTACAACCTGTAGGCAGATGCCTTTTAAGGCTTATTTTGAGATGTAATTCTAGTACATGAGTTGGTAAAACATGATGTATAAAAGCTACAATAGTCTTACTGGGGTAATCAGAAGTTACTCTCTACGAAGCCACTACATACATGTATTCATTTCCTTATCAATTGACTTTGAGGGAGTCTTTAATGAGAGCTTAAAAAGTAGGATTTAAAATATTTGATGCTAGTGCTATAAAAACTAAATTGCATAGTGCAGAAAATAATGTGGTATTTGTAATCTTACCCTGGAAGACTATTTTGTTTGTTTTTGTCCTTTAAACTGTGAGGACACTAATAATCTGACTTTCTTCCTGAATGAAAGAAAATGTTGGCATATCATATATGTGATAAAATGTTTATATATAGAATATCTAAATCACTCTTATGGTGTACTAATGAAAAGACACAGTCCAGTTAAAAATGGGCAAACAGTTTGAATATTTCTGTGAAGAAGATATACAAATAGCCAATCAACAATGAAAAGATGTTTAGCATCATTAGTCATCAAGACAATGCAACCAAAACCACAAGGAGATGCTCACTAGGACTGCCTTAATCAAAGACAGATGATGGTAACTACGAATGAGGAGCCAGAAATTGGAATTCTCATGTTTTGCTGATGGAGATACAATGGTTCAGCCATTTTGGAAAACAGCTGGCAGTTTCTCAAAATGCTAAACATAGAATTTACCATATGACTCAGCAATCCCATTCCTATGTATATACCCAACAGAGGGGACAGCATACCCACCTACCTGAAAACAGAGGGGACAGCAAAAACCTACTTAAATGAAAACTTGTACATGGCTATTTAACAGCATCAAACAGCTCAATATCTGTCAACTGATGAGTGGATAAATAAAACACAGCCTATTCACACTATGAAACATTAATCAGCAATAAAAGGAATGAAGTTCCAATAAAGTATGTAAAAAAGTCACATTAAAATGATACATTAAGTAAGAGAAGCTAGTCAAAACCTATGTCGTGTGATTCTATTTTTATGAAATGTCAAAAATTGCCAAACCAAGAACGATGGTAAAAGAATCAAGATAATTTAAGGCTATATGCCAGGTTTGGATTTAGCTCTGCAGCCTGATTACACATCTCTGTCTTATTGTGAGTAAAGGCATGGTCAAAGGCAGTAGTGACTGTGGTTCTAGGTGATACTGAGTATAACGGCAGTGGTTTTATATCTGAGACAATAACAGCGATCTTTATGATTGTCCTGTCTTACACAGAGTCATAGATAAAGTTCATGTGTGGTGGGGTTTACAAGAGAACTTTAAAGTAAAATGTAGCAAAATATGATTATAGATGGACAAAATGCATATGCTAGTGCAAATTCATTTCTAATAGAATTAGCCATATAGATTTTGAGAAAAAAAAAAAAACAACAACAATGAGGAGCTCTAGGTCTTGAGACTGAAATAATGAACTTGATACTATCTGTGTCTTCAGGAATGGTAATCAGTATGAATTAAATAAAACCAGCTACACATAATGGCACGCACCTGTCATCCCAGTACCCTCAGAGACTGAGGCTGGAGGGTTAACAAGTTTGAGCCTGGCTTAGAAAATATATCAACTTAGTGCAACCCTATTGCAGAATAATCAATCAATTATTCAATAAATACGGTAGATAGGTTGCTTAGTGTGACGGCCCTGGGTTCAATTTCTATTACTATAGGAAAACAAAATCTCCTTGTCTCAGCACCATGGTGAAGCTCAAAGAAAAAAATGTACCTAACATACCAACAAAAGTAAATAATCTGGAACTCATAATACAAAGTTTATGTGAATTATAATATAGCTGCATTTCCCCAACTTTGTTTGAAAATTATTTTTCAGTTCCCACTGTGTTCTTCATGCTGGATTAAGTGCCAAGAGTAGCAAAGACACAGTATGTGAAATAGTCTTTTCCTCAGGAAAGGAAACACTTTCTCTTCTCTCTTCTCTCTTCTCTCTTCTGTGGACTGCTCCAGCGTGAGCCACGTGACAAGCCAGTTATTTCTCTTAGTATGGGAAAATAGAGCATGTTAGCCCTGCTTCTCCAAACTGTTTCCTCTCAGAACCCTGAATAAATTTAATACTTTAGTCTCTTTGGCCTTGGAATCATTGTATCTATTTTCCATGTCAGATAAATTCAGAGAGGACTCCTGAATTCAGAGAGGACTCCTGAATATCGTGCATGGTGCAGGAAGCACCTTGGCTAAAGTCCACCATGACTATTAGAAGCAGGCAGGTCTTGGTGAAGCCAGTGTGGTCATCCTGAGCCTGTATGCTGCAGGCACACATGTTTTCTTCCTACTTGGCATTATTGGCACTAATTCTGGAATTAGATGATCAGGTCTGAGCTACAAAAACTAAGTTCCTCGTGGAATGCCAAGCATTTGTGCTTGGCTTTTTATTCTTTTAATTTTGTCTCATAAAGAGATTAAGCATTCTTAATTCTATTGTTTCACACCTTGTTTTTAGATTCCTATTAGAACCCAGAAAACACTGTTGCAGTACCACTGTGGACTTCATTGACTCATCTGCAGATTCTTGAGATCAGTATACTGCAATCTTCTTACACTTTCTCCTATGTACTGGGTGGTCTAAAGATCGCTGTGCATTGCTCTTCATGAATCTCTTGGTTCTGGAATAGATCTCTGGGTTGTACCTCATGAGTGTGTTAGAAGAATAAGGACCAGTGCCTCTTATCTTCATCCTCTAGCTTGAAATGCAGGCATCTCAATATGATTAGTTTATAGAAAGAGAATTTAGAAAATTCATAGAATCATAGCTTTCTCTTCAGGGTGTTTGGTTTCCTTGTACACTTTGGAAGAAACTAAATCAATTAAAAATAGATGTGGGCCATGTAGTAAGAAAAGATTAGGTAGGAAAAAGATTTTTTTTTTAAATAAAGGGGAACAGCACAGATGTGCTTGAGAGGAGTGAATTTTACATTATGGAAGTTTGAATCCTTGGAAACAGACTAAGGAGATACCCAAGAATCAATATTCTTGTACTTGCTTTAAAACAAATTACCACCAGGATAAAAGGGTATTTTAGTTATACTACTTCAAGAATCCTATGACCCAAAGGTAGCAATAGATGATAGATGGCAACACAGAGAACAAAAACCTACTTAAATTAAAATTAAATTTAGAAGTGATGAAAAGCTGTTTTTAAAGCTAACCCTGGGGAATCGATAAAAGAAGAGCATTTGAAACCATTCCTTAAAGATGGAAAGAACACATTTGGGCCAGTTTGACAGGATATGAATGGGAGGTCCAGGATGAAGTCCGGAAAGCACCACTGGGAGAGTGTGAAGATCATGTGATTAATAAAGTGGGTCAGAAACATGATCCATACTTGCTTGGGAAGTACATACTTAGGACGGATCATCTAAGGATCTAAGCCATAAACTCACACTATCTTTGAGCAACGTTATACACACGTACATTGTTTTGCTAGGACTTCTTTTGAAAAGAGTACATTTTAAAATAAGAACATTGAATATTTCAAATAAAACACTTCAAGGATTCCTGACATTTCTGGGCCCAAAGCTGCAGGAGTTGCTGAGTGAGGCAGTTCTCTCCTTGCTTCAATCACCACTTGGTTTCTTCAGTTTCATGAGGCTATGACAAGTTTTTACCGATACAATATAGTCAAGATAAGGCATATTAGAGAAAGTTGGCTGGTAAATAACAGCACAAGACAGATCTAGGTTAGATGATGGACTAAAAGGAGAATGGATTGGGGTTAAGTTACCTTTCTCAGCCAAGTAAAAATGAGAGCGAGGGGTATGTAAACAAGAGTGATCTTGAAGACCCAGTAGTCATTAATTTCATAGCTTATCACCATACTGAATGCAGAGATGTATGTTTAAGAAAAATAAATTTCAGAAGGCAAAATAAAGAGAAACAAACAAAAGAGAAGGAAAGAAGGTCCTGAGATGCAGGAAACACTGTGAAAATGACAGATGATTTAAAAAAAGAACAAATTAGAATCATGATTATAATTTTTAATGTCAGTTGGGTTTTCTTGAAATAACTAAGTTGAGAGAGCAAAAAGACATCCCTAAAGAGCTAGACTTTGAAAAGCATCAGCACAACATCATTTCAGGCCTGTGTATGGATGATTTTCTTTCTGCAGGGATGTTTGAATATTTTTCCACAGGAGATAAGATGCATGGCCAGTTGAATTTCAGAGTAGATAGGGATTACTACAACATGGGTCTTGGCAGAGTCTTGAGGTTTCTCTGAAATTGAGACATGAAGAGAGAAGAGAGTATCTGGAATGACAAAAAGGCAAAGCAAATTTTTGTCTCCATTTGCACAGTTATAGGAGAAGAGATTTCCACCTGTAAATAGCATTCATGTTCAGCTCAACTTCAGGGTACCAGAAATAAATGACTCCTAAGAGATATATAGACTCACTAGATTTGAAAAGAAGGGATGGATAGGGAATGAAAGAAGTGGGTCTGTGGTAAGCCCTTGTGCATGAGGATGCACAATGAAGAAATCTAAACAAGTAGCCTACAAGTAAAAACAGTAGGCACACA